>WEIT01040744.1:12918-29076 GCA_013389985.1 Dryoscopus gambensis | reverse complement strand
GCAGGAAAGGCCTTGGCTCTGTGCAATCCCTGCTCATCAATAACAAAAACATCTCTGAATTACCAACCCTGTGTTCAGCACAAATCCAAAACACAGCCCCATACCTGCCACTGGGAAGAAAACTAACTCTACACTAGCCAAAACCAGCACAGAACCTCACAAACCAAGTTGAGAAAGATACAAAGAGAGGATAAAAAAGAAAAAGCTCTTTCCAAAAGTGCAGCAGCTCAGAGGCCAGCATGCAAGATTTCACTACCATGTGATTGCACTGCCATTGCACTGCAGCTGTTCACTGGGAGTAAAGCAGAGGTGCAGAACCGAAGTATGGGGGTCATGGGTCTGTTCTTTCATCTCTGAGATACGCCTCACATTCCCAAACTAATATATGGTGCGATCACTGTTCCCTATCACAGTGATTTCCCAGACATGCTTGAGAGATGGGGAATGTCAGATAAAGATAATATCACAGTAAAAGTTAATTGTTCAAACAGGATTAAAGTGAGAAATTTCCTGAGGATCCTTCAGATAGAAAGCATGAACTCATAGTGTAAAGATGGAAAAAATTATTCCCTTAGTAAAACAGCCACAGAGTCCAGGCAAAGGTCCCTTCATTTTCTCCCAAAAGATCCAGATAAAAGTATGAAGAAAAAAGAATACTATAAAAGCAGCAAAATGCACTAAATGGAGCAGTCCCTTGTTGCAGGACTTCTGGTAACTTTTCACCCTAGTACTAATGCTCTGGGTTGCCAGGGAGTCAGAGAAAAGCAGGCCTGTAAATGTATTGATTCCTCACAAAATTATTACCAGCAGAACAAGCAGTACTAATATTTAGTCTTGCTCCTCTCCTTTCCACCAGAGAAGGTAGTGCAGGCAAAGCCTTGAAAATATCTTGCTGCCGGCTGTGTAGCTGGAAAACAGGCTTTCTGTCTCGGAGATGAGGGTACATTCCCCTGGGAGGCAGCTCCAAGTGGTGGCATCCTTGATGGTGAACCAGTTTATTGTGCTCCCTGGCTTCTTGTGGACTTTGTTGTGCCCACAACTTTGACACAACTCTTGGTTATCTCCTGTTCTTATACATTTTGTAAGAATTATATAAGCTCCTGCCATAGCTTAATGAACAAAAATTCAGAAATTTTTTGCAGTTATGACACCTCCTGCTGTTGTCCATAAAATAAAGGGCTCACCAAGGCAAGTTTAAAAGCAATTTTATAATAGACATTCCTGTGCATGTCTATTATAGAATAGATGATACATCTGTTATGTAGAAGACAGACGTGTATACGTATTATGAAAAGCTCTGCTTTACAGGAGAGATAGCGTCTTTTGTCAGCAAGCTGATACAGTTTGAAGAAGTCAGGTAAGATCACCCAGTCCCTTCATCAAGCAAGACAGAAGCACCAAGCTCCATGCCAAACAGATGTTGGAAAACATACCTGCCTACACCATTCTTCCTATTGCCGCACAGGCAGTAATATGTCTTGCACTGGATTGTCAGTTGTTCCAAATAAAAAGTGACATTTTATACCACAATAACTTTTTGGAATAAAGCAGTACGAAAATAAGCTGCATTAAGCATTCTCTTCTATATTGTTGTTATGTACTTCTAAATACAAAATATCTGAACCACAGACTACATATCAGACCATGGTTCAATTTGTCCATGCACATAACAAGGAAAAGCAAATATTTAATTGAGAAAAAAATTATGTCTTCAGAAGATGTGAAGTCTTCAGATAGACTGTGATCTATCACAGTAGCCACAGAAAAGGAGAAAATATTCAGCACTTTGCAGGTTGGGTATTAAAAATATTATGCCATTATTTTTACAATAAAGAAAGAAAGAGCTCTTTTTTTTCAAACTAGAATAAAACTGTATATAAGTTTCTAGACTAAAATATCCTTAAACCTCTTAATAAGAAAAAAAAAGTCATGAAAACATGCAGGCATATTCTAGGAAGGAAACTGTCTTCTGTCCCTTGTAGTAGGCAGTATAAAACTACACAAGAGAAAATCTCCTACTCAGTCTATCATTTCTAAAACAGGTTTTCAGTACAGATCACATATTCAGGCATCTCAGCCCCGCCAACAGCAGATGAAGTGTCTGTGCCCCCCTCTCATCCTTGCTGAGGAGGCAGGCAAGGCATATTGAGGGAGACATGAAAGAATAGGGGCAGTGTTCTACCTGGAATGACCTTGCCCTGGACATGCAGTCTCCTCCGGTTTTGGGAGTGGTTCTTCACCACAAACTGTCTGTAAGCCACTGTTCTGTGCCTAGAGCAGTGGTTGTGCTTCCAGCTCCTGTTGTAACTTGTGTGAACTCCTCTGCAGAGGTCATTAAGGCACCTGGTTGAGTTGGTAAAATGAAAGAAATTTCCATCATTTATTAGAAGACATAATTGTAAAATTGGTATTAAGGATTTGGAGGGATTATAGAAAATCCTCCAAGTGCTTGAAAAAAAACCCCTCCTTTAGGAAGGGCTGGAAAAATTGCTATTTCAGCTAGTTTTCCTGTATAACTCATAAATATTGCCTGTCAAATCCCAAACTCTTTACCTAGACAAACTCCTGCTGAGCAAATGGAATTTTGCCCAAGGAAGGACTGAATAAGGCTTTCTGCAGTTAACTCTCTGAGCCTGGCGGTGAAGGACTCATTGTCATGACAATGCTGCCTATTATCACTGAATCTGACAGAGTGTTATACATTTTTATACACTGACCGTGTGCGTTTGTTTAGTTTGGGAATTCATTGTCACCAAATATACACAATGCACTGATCAAATTCCTGTTTGCCCCGCACACACCTATAATTCATGCACTGCTGTTTTCCATCATTTTTGTGCCAGTTAAGGATACAAACGCGCTTTTTTTGGTAACTGTCAAGCTTTCTTCAATTTGTGGTTCTCCTAAAGACAGAACACTATTGACAATAGCTTTGCTGTCCTTAACTGTCCTTTATGAATCCCTCAGTTGCATCCCTTAAGAGTTACTGTATCAGAAAGCTGAAAAACGTTGCTGTCTAAAACTATTTCCTTTTAAGTACTAAAGTTGCAGACATATGTAGTCCACAGGCTAAGTAATTTTTAAAACTTGACAACAAAAGGCAAGATTCTGATGTTTTTACTTGCCCTTTGACAGAAAGATTTTCTGTGGGTCTCCCCCTGCAATGAAGTACCATAAGATAAATAAGAGCATTATCATGCAATTTTAAATTATTGGTCTTTATCAATACTGTGTGCATAAGCATCTGCTGTAGTCTTGGAGCACTGCAGGACCTTGAAATTGTCCTGACCTGGATTTCGCTGGTACTGAGTAACTTCCCATTATTATTCCTCATAAATGAATTACACAGATTGTGTTTACCCTCTGTTGGAGGCACAGCACTGTGTGTTATTGTTATGTCTAATGTTAGCATTTGCTCAGGGCAGAACCAGACAAAAATAAATTGGCTGGGATTAACCTAACACACTTGAACTTCACAGGCCCACATGAATACCAGAAGTAGTAAATTACGAAAGAAAGTAAATCTAAGTGTTTTGTACACAAAAAGTTCAGCTTAAGTGCTCTGAAAGAACTCAGTTCCCATTTCACCCATGAAAGAGGTGTCTTGGTCAGATGCCAATTCAGTTAAATGCATGAAACTCCAGCTCTTCTGTAAGACATGAACGAGCAGATACTACTTGGATGATCTAATACAATTTCAGTGGGCTTGATGTAAAATCCTGAGCAGACTGAAGTCTGACACCTAAAACCAAACATCTGAATCATGAGCATGAGGTCTACTCCCCTTTTCTGTGCATTTTGAAGGAATTGGGCTGTTTTCTGCCCTGATCTAGCACACTGAGGACAGCAGTAAAGCAGCTATGTCAGTTAGAACATTGTCACACTATTCTCTTTCAGTGGCATTTAAAAGGAAGTGTGACTATTTCAAAATAGAAGGCCTTAAATTATACTTACCAACACAAATGAGCAACTTGATTTCCAAATGAATTGAACACTTCAAAGTTCTCATTCAGCTGTTTTTATTAAGCACCCTAGAAAATAAAGCAACTGACTTGTACAAACTAACTACAAGTATGAAACACAGGGGAACCTGCGCATGCAAACAATCATCCTCCTATGTTCTTTCCGTCTTCACCCAGCAAAACTGATGTGTCAGAGAAGGTACAAGAGAAAGCTTGAACTCAATAAATGGCAGATGGAAGGGTGAGCTCCACTTAACACAGATGACAGTCTGGATCCCTGGATGCCACACACCTTATTCATAGAATCAAAGAATCAGCTGAGTTGGAATGGACTCATCAGGATCATCAAGTCCAACTCCTGGCCCTGCACAGGACACCCCAAGAGTCACACCATGTGCATGAGAGTGTTGTCCAAATGCTTCTTAACCTCTGTCAGGCTGGTGCTGTGACCACTTCCCTGGGGAGCCTGTTCCAGTGCCCAAACACCCGCTGAGAGAAAAATCTTTTCCTGATATCCAGCCTAAACCTCTCCGGCAGAACTTTAGGCCATTCCCTTGGGTCCTGTCAGTGGTCACCCCAGTGAAGAAATCAGTGCCTGCCCCTCCTCTTCCCCTCACAAGGAAGTTGCAGACCCCAGTGAGGTCTCCCCTCAGTCTCCTCTTTTCCACACTGAAGAGACCAACTGAGTTGGTTCCACAGTTCCACTGAACAACCCGTCAGCCACTCCTCATACAATTTCCCCTCAGTGCCCTTCACCATCCTTGTGGCCTCCTTTGGACACTCTCTGTCTGACAGCCTAATGCCTTTTTTATATTGTGGTGCCCCGAACTGCCCCCAGGACTCGAGGTGAGGCCACCCCGGTACAGAGCAGACGCACAGTAAAGAACTAAATGTATTCTAGTGTGAGCAAATTCCAATGGATCTGGCATATATTGCCTGTTCTCCCTCTTTGCAGTGTGCATGAAAATGAGTTTGCAAAATGCCTGTAGAAGTTGATTTTATAACAGGATCTTCTTACACACAAAAGAGGTGACTAAAGTGGGGCTCATGGTTCTGCGTTGAGACATCATTGATGCAAGTCTCTGCCTGTGAGCTAGGTATGCACACACCCGTGCCAGTCAGTGAAGTCCTGGTCTACAGAAAGACTATAGAAAGCAATCAATCTGACCAAAGATAGGTGTGTGCTTTAGGATCAGATTAATCAATTTTTCATTCCACTGTTTAAGCAGACCCTATACACAAGCCATGCATCCCTTTCAAGGTTTTCCTTGAAAGCTTGCACCTGTCTTCATTTAGTTGTCAGAAATCTTTGTGAGAAGTCAGCCATCTTCTTGAAATCTTGTTATGTCTCAATGTTTCCTCTCCTGTTTCCATTTGTGAGACTCTGATATTCTTGCACACCAATCCCTTGTCTGACCTTCCACATTTCTCATTGTTGCAATCCCATTCTATATTCTCTTGTTACCATATTTCTTAGCTGTCTTGCTTGCAAATGCCAGCTGAAGAATCATCATACAAATCACAGTGTTACCCCTTTAGTCTGCACCTGTCTCATTCTAGCCAACCCAAAGTTCAGCAAGGTTCTCCCAGAGAACATCACCTTCTGTACAAGCTGTCTCTGGGCTCTTATGTTCAAGCCCTGATAAATGTCAAGGATATTCCTTTCAGGAGTATATAATATAACTGGACCCTGATCCACGACATGTGTACCTATCAGCACTTTTCACTGCATATAGCAGCACACAGTAAGAGCTCAGCCCCAATTCCCATTTTTAAACTAAAAGATAGGCCTACAAAAATAACAGAAGGCCAAATCTTCTTATCATGTCTTTTCCAGGAATGAACTTCATAGGGAGAAATGTTACTTTTCCAAATGATTGTTGGCTACTCTGCAGAATAATTATGCAGCCTACAGAAGGATGCAGAGCTTGTAAAAGACTGCTGCACATACCAGCATGCTTTTTTCTAAGACATTTTTTCATTCAACTTTTCTTTGGCTATAGATGACAGAATTCACCCTCATTTTAATGTGGTATGCATTTGGTTTTCTTGTTTTGACAGGCACTTGGAAGATACCATTTTCCACATTATTTTTTGAGGGCTTTAGAAAAAATTGATACATACCCCACCATATCTGAATATATTCTTCTCACTCTTGTCTCATATTGAGTCCAGCATATTTTGAGAGATGCTTTAACAACAAAACCACATTGTTTTACATCTACAGCTGAGGGGAAAAAAGGTGTTAAAATAATTCTTTTGGAGTGTCCTATGGCCTTAATCTTAATTCTTCATTGTCTCTAATATTCTCCTTCTAAAACCTGTTCTCATCAATAATGCTGTAGTGAAATGATTATGAGCCAAAACTGGGAAACAGCACATATTTCTCCAAGTCTTTTCCATTTCCTAGGTTCCATCACAGTGATGTATGTGTGTCCAGAATAGTGGTGGATGGGGAGGGGAAATGATCGGGTCTGTTGGCCTTCTGCTAAAAATATTCCTGTTAATACAATAGGCAGTAAGAGCAGCTGTATCAGGATATTATACCAAAGGACATACTGACAAATCCATGAGCTCTTTCTCCTGCGGTACATTAAGAGTGTACCTTCTGTAAGTCTTGATGAAATGGTCAAATTTCTGTATAATAATTTATAAAATGCCCTTCCAAGCAATATCACCCCTCATTTGAAATTTTACTGGAATCCTGTTAGCTTGCTGATTAGTGTGAGTTCTCACAAATGCTCCTAACAAATGCACCAAATTAAAGCATTTGACAGAGCAACTTCACTCTGAAACCCACAGATTCTGCAAGGCTTCCCTCAACCACCCTTAGGACTTGGCATCTTTGTTACATGGTGCTTTTCAGCTGTTTCATTGTCCTTGATAAAAAATGGAAAGCAAAGAATTACTGAGCAAGGAAGGTCGTTGAAAAGGGTTTTATTCTATTATCTCTCTGCTAACAAAAGTCCACATTTTCCATACACCTCTATTACACATTTGCTATACACACCACCCTAATCATTGCTTCGGTAATTTACTTCATCTCTGTATTACAAGTAAAGTAAATTATTTCTGTAGAAATGTTGTAAACACATTTATTTTAGCTCATGCCTATTTTCACTTCCATCTATTTTCACTTCAGAAATGTTAAATGACATGACTGAACAGTCAATGTGTCAATTTTAAATATTAGAGAATTTTAATATGTATAATTCAATTTGTAGGTGTTGTGACAACATTTTCCTACAGAAATATTCATAAATTTAAAAGGAGGGCCAAAATCAATTCCTGATTTAGCTACTTTTCTGAGGACAGCAACTCAAAACAGTGAAATTCAGTGGATGCAGGAGTGGAGGACTCTCAGTGATGGGCAGTGATCAACCAGTGCTGTGGATCAAAACGTGTCCTTGCTCCAGTCTTGATGACTGGGAAAGGACAAATGCTGTCAGCAGTGCCTTGCAGTGCCATCAGGCCATCTGCTTGCACACCTCAGGTGCAGGAGGACTGCTGCAAGGCATCTCATTTGCTGGGCAACAAGGTAACATACGGAGCCCTCGCATCAACACCTGTCCAATATAAACGTGCAGCCACACCTCCCGCACCACCCGGCGCCTTTCCTACCCTTTTTAGGCAGGTGCAAGTGCAGGCGCAGGTTTGAGATGTGCTGCTAAGCAGGTGCTTTTCAGAGTTCAGACCTCTCTGCATCACAGTGTGCCTGCCAGGCCAGGCGTCACCTTGTAGCACACAGCTGGGCATCCTCTCATGCTCCATGCCCAGGGGTGTTAGGAAAAACTACAGGTGCAGTGGGATCAGCTGCATGCTAGGCTGGGATTATTCACTAGTCTCTGATCTTGATCACTTAGGGATATCATGAGCAAAGGAAATGGGGAGCAGCAATGAGTGCTGACAGCACTTTCTCAGACTCTCCAGATCTCCTGTTTCTGTCACTGGCCCCTTCGTACCAGGAAGAAACACCAGAGTGTTGTGAGAATACAAGGAGAGACAGCTGGCACAGAGACCAACCTGCAGGAAAGTCTGTAAGTGAGTAGATTGCAAAATAACTGAAAGTAAATATTGGCTTAATGACTATATTAACATATGTCTCTCCCTTCTTTTCAGAGCCCTGAGGGAGACACAGGCGAGTATGAAACCAGTCTCCATGGCAGTGCGGCTGCAACGCTGCTCTGGTGTCATTCAAACCCCCCCATTGTTAATCCGTAGCAGAGATGGAAACATTAACAGCAGAGAGACAGAGAAACAGAGCTCAACCCATACACAGCACCTGCTTCCAAGAACCATCTAGTGGCTGCATCTTAAAAATCAGGACGGGGCTGACTAAATCCATTAAGGCACTTAGCATACGGATGTGTAGCAGACCTGTCATTTTGGGTTAGGGAGAAAAGAGAACAAGACACCCTGCACACTGAGAAAATATATGAAATTATAGACAGTTTAAGTCAGACTGTGCAGTTCATGGCCTGTCAACTTCTCTATTTAACATCCATTTTCAAGATTCAACTGATAAATTTGCCCAGAGCTAAGTCTTGCCACAGAAAGTTTTGGAAAAGGGCAGGCAAGCAATCTTCCATTATTCCTTTCTTCACAAGCATTTGAAAACAATTGTGAAGCCATTTTAAACTTCAGTAGTGCAAGGGGATATCTACTTCACAGTAAATTAGTAAGGATTAACAAAGCTAAGGTGTGGAAAACAACGTTGAGCACCTACGGCAGTGAGGCACTATGCAATGTAAGTAAACACTTGGATTAGAGACTGCAGATTAACAGCCAAAATAGATTTCTATATACTGGAAAAGGTAACAGTGAAGACAATAAAAAAGTGAGCATAGATTAAAAATGTGACCCATGAACAGAGAAGCTGGTTTGTTGAGGGGGTGAGAGGGCTATCTGCTTTTCACTCTTAAAACAATCTCACTTTCAGTGTAGCTCTTCAGAAAGAGTTGTACCTTGTTCAGGAATTAATTAAATCACTTGTTATGCTGCTAAGCTTGCTCTGCTAAACTGTTGCCACCGTGGGTATTTGGGAAGTAATGAAAACTCGAGTTCAACAAGTTTTGCTGTGCAACTCCAAAACAATTTGTGGTATTTTTTTCAGATTGGGGTGCTAAGAATGGAGAAGGTCACTTCAAGAATGTGATAAAAAGTGGGTAGCACCCCTTTTGGATGTGATAGTGAAAATGTGCTACTTAACTCATGAAATTACTGTGGGTCATTTACTGTACTCTACTGTCACTCTCACATAGGTGACCAAAGATTGGCAATACATGGTCACCAGTCAGTAGCCAATGTAATACAAACGACCAGGTTCCGGAAGTAGACGGAAATGAAATTGCTGTGGCAACAAGTTTTCCTTGAAGAGCTACTGGGGCATGTCTAAGATTTGAGTGCTATGTCTGCAGGACTCCTGATTCCTCTGGGCTGAAACTATGTGTACTTGATCCTTAAATGCATTCCCATGTGGATCCAGACTTTCTACCCAAGGCTCTCACCTGATCTCTCCACAGACCCATTTTAAAGGATTGTGTATGCTGATGGGGATTGTACTCAGGCATAAACACCCAGGCTCTGGCATGCCTCTTTCCCAGGGGCTGCAGGGCAATGCTGCTCCTGGTGCTGTTTCCAAGAGCAAAATAAACTCCCAAAAAACAATACAAAGTATCATCTGTCAAAGAGTAGTGACAGATAAATAATGTTTCTATTCCTATTGACAGTCGTTGGAAACAGAGATGAAAACTTTGCTGATGCTGCTCAGGTTGAAAAGAAAAGCCATTCAAGTTTTAACATCAGGACACAGAAAGGTCATAGTTTAGGGAATGTATGGTTTAAAGCAAAGAGAGCATTCTTTGTACGTAAAGCTTGGTGGGAAAAACTGGAAAAGTTTAATGGGAAGTTAATGATGTGCTAGAATGTAACCTGTACAGCTGTCAGTAGAAAACCACTACCAACTGTTCTCTGTGATGCATTTGCAGCTTCCTTTTTAGGGTTTGTAAGGGTTCCTCTGCCTCCAGAGTTGTAACTCACTTTTCAAAAGATACCTGTTCTCTCCAGCATATTTTTTTCCAGTCTTCCTCTATGTTTCTTCAATAAAGTCCCTGGCCAGCCTAGGTTTGAATCCTTCCATTCTCTCATTTACTAAGTCTCTTTCCCCACACATAGAACAGAGTCTCTTGTTCAGTCAAATTGACTTTCTTAGTGTTCCATCATATTCACTAGAATTTTAGCTCTTACATGGAAATATGACTGGGCCATCCATAATGAACCCTGACAGTACCTGCCCTCTGGATCTTTAAATAACATGTCAAGCATTTTTCCTGCTTAGATTATTTGCTTTGCATTGATTTGAAGCCACTGGTGATCCACAGAGGAGGACCAGCAGGGTGAGGGTGACCGCAGTTCTTCAGTACAATCATTTGTACGGTAGATTAAGTGCTGTACATTATCTGCAGCGTGATTAACAGGATCAAAGGTGCTGGCAGATAACCCTGGAGGTTGACCTTCTATTTTGACAAAAGCTTTTTCGAGACAAAAGCTTTTTGTGCTATCAAACTATGGCACAAATATTAAGTGGGTGGTACGTATACCTACTTATTTTTGTGCCTGGTGAGCTGTGTGAAGGTTGAGAGCTCTTTCCTGCAGAGAAAAATTTATGGAGTCATAGAATGGTTTGGGTTGAAGCAATCTTAAAGATCATTTTTAAGAGCAGGGACACATTCGACTAGAACAGGTTTCTCAGAGTTCTATCCAACCTGGGCTTGAGCATCTCCAGAGATGGGGAGTTCATGATCTCTCTGGGTAACGTGTTCCAGTGCCTGAACATCCTTATAGCAAAGAAGTACTTCCTAATAACTAATCTAAACCTCCAGCCTTCATGTAGACTCACTTCATGTACCAGAAGGGACTCCAAGTTCTTGCCAGAGCCTTCTCCAGGCTGAACAGCCCCAACTCTCTCAGCCTGCCTTCATAGAAGACATTATTATGTCATAAGAAACAAATAACCGTTCTCCACCACAGTATAACAATACTGAGACGTGTCAACAAGCGGAACAATAGTGAGATGGTCGCAAAACTACTCCACAAGTCTCTGTTGACTACACTGCTTTATGCTGCCACAAGAAAAGCTGTTTCACAGCACTGCCTTCCTATCCACAGCTGACAGCTCTCGAGCATCACTTTGCTGTGTCCCCATTGTCTGTGTGTGACATAAGAGTGGTAAACGGCAGTGTAACCCAAACCATCTCTCTTTTTTTCTTTTTTTTGTGTTCTATGCCATCCAGGAGCCATACTCTGAGGGAAGTGAATGGGAAAAAGTGCACCAAGTCAGAGGGAAGCTGCAGTATCAACTCTTTTGCTCATAGCATTCTTGCCTGGCTTAAGCTTCACAGCAGCAGCTCTTGAAATGCAGCAGCAATCCAAGTTTCTTATAGCAGAGGATACTAATGCTGTCTTTTTTTTACATAGGATAAGAATAACTTTTATTTCTGCCTGAGGTCAGCCATACTTCTAAACTCTTCAGAATGTTTGCACTAAAATATTTACATGGGTAACAATTACACAACAAAAGTTCATTATGCTATGACATACAATAGTAATGTAATTTTACATATACAGAATCGGATTCTCCATATGTATAAAATCACAAAAGCACTCTTTTAACTGCTGTAGATGGGTAAAATTACTGCACATAATTTCTTTTTTTTTTCCAACTGTTTAGTTCTCTAAACTCCATATCCAACAGTCTCTATGGGGGAGATCAGTACAAATTTAACAATTCTGTATATGCATTAAAATAAAAAAAAATTGAGAACTTGAGTGCACTGAAAAAAAAAATTATTTATGATACATGTTTACTCAGACTGAAGGATTTCACTGCCATACATTACAACAAAACATTCCCAACACAGGAAGGACGTGGAGCTGTTGGAGTGGAGAGGAGTCCAGAGGAGGCCACCAAGGTGATTAGAGGGAGGGAGAACCTCTGCTATGAGGAAAGGCCGAGAGAATTGAGATTGTTCAGCCTGGAACAGAGAAGGCTTTGGGATGACCTGATTGTGGCTTTCCAGCCCCTGAAGGGAGCCCACGAGAAATATGGAGAGGGATTATTCACAAGATTGTGGAGTGACAGGACAAGGGGGAATGGATTCAAACAGAAAGAGCAGGTTCAGATCACATATTAGGAGGAATGTCTTTACTGTGATGGTGCTGATGCACTGCCACAGGTTGCCCAGAGAAGCTGTGGCTGCCCCATCCCTGGAAGGGGTCAAGGTTGGATGGGGCTTGAAGTAACCTGGGATAGCAGAAGGTGTCCCTGGCCACAGCAGGAGGGTTTGGAGCCAGATGATCTTTCAGGTCCCTTCAACCCAGGCCATTCTGTGATTCTGTGATTCACTGGACACTTCATAACACGATGGGGTCTACCAGGAACTCAGCATTTAGATTAGGGCAGCATCAGAATCATGGTTCTTAGCCAGAATCATCCCGCCAGTACTGCGCTGACATCTTGTACACACCAAGCAGCCACCTGAAGCTGGACTCAAACAGCCCAGAACTGGAGAAGAAGCATCAGAGAGCTAATCAGGAAATGGAACTTGTTCTTTTTCTCATTAACAGGCCAATAGGGAGCATGTGTGTGTCAGGCCAGCTTCTGCACAGGAGCGCATCAATAGCAACAGTGGCAAGAAATGCCTCCCTCCGTCTTTAAGCCAAAAACTCTGTGTCATTTCCTCTTGGACCACAGCCTTGCTACCATGACTCATGTTCTGCTTGGTTACTACAACCCACTGCATCTGGAGCTGCACAGATGTAGAATAAAAAGCTACAAAACCAAACATGCTCATGAGAATCCTGACTGAGGAATAACTTCATCTACAAGACTGGGGTGAGACATTCTGGTACACTCAACATGTCATTTCACATAAATTCATGTCAACAGTCCAGCCATTTTTTCTTGAGCCGTTCATAATGGAACCATGAAGAAATAAGGGGGAAGTCTTTTATGTCAGCAACCAAGTCATTAACAGAATGGGTGAACATATCTAATATTACTCTCGTGTTTACCTCCATTGTCTAGATATAGCAGTGAGAAAAGTGCAGACAGATGGAAGGCAGAAATCTGTTTTTCTCATGCAAGGGAGTTTGCATTGTTTACACAGCCTCTAGAGCTTAAGGTGTACTTTTCGGGCATAAGCAATAAAATCAGTTAAGAAGTAGCATTTTGGACACAACTGTCTTTGACTCATGTAGTGGAGCTGAGTCCCGCTGAATTTCTCTCCAGACTGGGGAAATCTGAGTTTCACCAGCTTCATGAATCACTACAAGCTTTCCTCACTTGACTTCAGAGTCATCCTATTTCCATTCTTTGGACATGGACCCATTCAGAAACAATGTGAAATAATGGGTGGAGTGTCCTTGTGGTGCAGTGCGTGGCTGTGAAAAAGGGGTAGTCATCTAGAGCCTGATAAAAGTCGTAAGAGAGCTGATGTCCAGTTATGTAGAGGAGAACAGTGGCTACAGCAGTGTCTTCCAGGCAAACTGATCCCACTTCCTGTCATTTTTATGTAGTAGCTACAATACCTTGCAAAAAATTATGGCTTGAAGCTGCACAAAGCAGGTACAAATGAACAAATTACCACGGCAAATGGAGCAATAGCTACAGATGATGATGAAAGTGGATGTATTTGTATGTACATAAGAGGTTCAACTTAGTAGCTTTTAAGTATATGTCAGCATTCTAACAGGGTTTTGCCTAATGTTCTTATGCAAATATCAGGCCAGCAGAACCATGCTGTATGAATGTTATTCATCAGTGGCAGTCAAACCAGTCATAATCAGAGCGTAGCATTTTCTTTAAAATATATTTCGCTGTTATTGAGCTCATACCTAATCAAATGTAATGAAAGAGTAGTCCCCAAACACTGTCACTGCAGATTTAGGTGAGGTTTAACAAAGGATAGCCATTAAAATGAAGCAATTGGATTTCATTGCTTGGCTTGGAACAGTCTCTAGTCATTTAGCATGGAAAGCCTTATCAAAACATCTGACAGTGACTATCTTAATTTATTTCCTGAGTTAAAATATGATTCACAGTACAACCAAAGTTGATTTTGTCAACTCTACTACATTTTTAATGGGGGGTGGGTAGAGAAGAGAGTGAGAGAAAAAAGATATATAAATAGTTAGTCAAGGAATCTGTGTTTAATCTAGCCAAATAGGATCACAAATCATACTATTAGCAGACAGAGTATAAAATCTTCAGAAATATTGAGTCTAGATGTAAGACACTTTAAGAAACAGGATGTAGGCTCCCAGCTCACTGCACTGAGTGTCTTACACCTAATTTGTGTGTACTTTCCTTCACACTCAATCCCCTGGCCGCAGGGTAAACAACTGGAGAGAAATTTACAAAAGGATGAAACATCTAATCCCAAGCTTCTAATCACCACTTTTTAATTTTAAGCAAAACAGTGTCTATCTTTCAAAGCTCTGCCTCATTATTATTTATGCAGAAAGATATCTAAATATTAAGATACCTGCATTGTGGTGTGTCTTTGGTGAGGCTTAAGCAAGAAGCAGCTTCATCGATTCAGCTCAGGGACAAGATCTAACAAGGTTTTTCATTCCTCTGACTCCACCCTACCCATTTTCTACTCCCATTCCTGTGTCTGCAGCACTCTCACACAATATCCCATATTCAAACACCTAATCCTGAAACTAACTTCAGGTCAGAAGCTCCAACATTGCTCTCCGACTGGCAGAGTCTGGGCTCGTGCATCAAGGCCAGCTGTATTGCTGTTGGAATAATCTTTACAAAAAAAATNTGGGCTAACCTGAATCTGGGCTTCATTGTATTTACTCCCCTGCTCTAACTGGCCAGCGAGACAGGGGAACATCAACCACAAAAAACAGAAGACTCTGGGATTGTGGCAAAACCTGGTGAGATATCTGTTGGTATGGTGAATTTCTCCATTTTTAAAGGTGAGCATATGGTAGTGGCTATGAACAAGTCAAGCACAGTGAGTGTGAGACGACCACCTAGGCTATGTACAATAAGCACCTTCACCTGCATACACTAAGCAATGGTTACTGCTCAAGTTAATTAGCTGGTTGCTGCCCTGATGCTGAGAATTTCTTCAGACTGGCTGGTTCTGATTCTGGAAAAAAAAAAATGGTCTTATTTGGCACTTTCTTGATTCTCCAAGGAATATCCAGACAACAACATTAAAGCAAGGTGTCAGCCAGGGACAATTTTTGGGACAATTGCTACTCCGTTTTTCACCTTGCCAAACAAGCCTCCCCCCAGTACTCATTTATCAACTGTCTGAACTATATTTTATATTCACAGGTGTCTAACATTGTGAATGAAACATGATGGAGGCAACAGCTGGGCAAAGTCTAAACTTCCCCTGCTGCTGACAGGTTGGAACGCAAAGAGGCCTGTACGTCACTGATTGGGATTTACGCTACTGAGGGTGAAAACAATCCTATCAATCTAAATACAAAATTAATATTTAGAGACATTCTTAGGATAGGTAAGGAGAGGTTATCAGCCCTTGGCAGGTTGTACAGATGTATTCATGGTAGGTTTTCCCAGAGAGTGATCTCTAAAAGATACACGCCAGCAAAATTACTGTAAGAATTAAAGCTTTTTAACCTTTATTTGTGTTCTCTAAACCCCAAATTTTTACAACTTCAGAGTTTTACATTTCATGGAGAGAAGGTATATCTCCCGCAGACAGACTTCAGTGTCTTACTGAAAGCAAGCATGTGTCTTAGGAAAACCTTTGTCCAAAATCTCTGGTGCCTGTGGCTTATTGAGCTTTCTCTCTGCAGACTGAGAAAATAGGAACTAAAGATTTACATAAAATGGACACCAAATAAACGGTTTACAAATTACAGTACATAACAACTACATATCTGGAAGGAATATTGATATTCCTTCCTTTTTTGATTCTTTTCCCCTTGAATTTGCTCAAAAAGCTCCTCAAAAGCAGGACTAGTCAAAGTATCCATTAAATGATGGGAGCAGGGGGGGCATGTCAAGGCACTAATACCTTGCATGAATGTTTTAATGTAGTCATAATTTCTTGAAGTTCGTTATTCCATTGGAACTATGGAGAATGAAAAATTTTGCTCAGGTTTTATGTGTTGAAAACTGGCCTTATTCCTTTGGGTTTTGCATTTA
>WEIT01040744.1:2577-12847 GCA_013389985.1 Dryoscopus gambensis | reverse complement strand
AATTGATTTTGTCCACAGTCAGGCTGATGAATAAACTGTTGACATAGAAACACTAAAACTGAGATAAAACAAAAGAACTTAACAAATACTGAAAAAATTCAAGTCTGGAAATGTTGGACATTCAAGCTCAAGCAGGTTGAATGAACTCAGTTATGGTCATCCACTTAAAATCTGGTTAAAAAGCTCATAATGAAGAGGAATTAATACAACACTGTTCATTTAGTTCCCATCAGCGAAACTGTCATTTTACCCCTTCATGGCTCTGTCAGGTTATGTCACAGCCCTCTCACTTCAGGTCTTTCCAGTCAAATTAATATTTTATTGCTTATTAGCAGTGTCATTGTCCCACCAACAGCACACACCTTAGCACCTGTCAGACTGTGCACATAATTAACTCATTACATACAACAGGACTATTTGCCAACAGAAGAAAAGAATCACATTTAAACCTTTGAATCACTACAGCCTGGTTTAATGGATCCAAAAATAAACACACAATCTGAAAATAAAAGCCTGCTTATCACTTGTATTCCCCATAGAAGCAGTTGGGTAAGGTCAGAGTGAAACCTTGGCTTTACCTCTCCAACACACTGAGCAGTCCAGCTGAACAGGCACAGTTGGTGTTTTTCTGCTGAGATGTTGCAAAAATTTGATCCTGTTGGATAGCAGCATGAAGGAATCTGACTCATATTCATAATGCTCCTGAGGTGCTCTGGGGTGATGGCAGTAATATGACTCTGCTTCAGACACTCAAGAGAAGTAGAAGAAAAACACCACAATATTGTATGTGTGGTCATATTCTTAAGCATTCTACAGCCATGGATAGACTGGAAACAAACAAACAATAGAAAAAATGTGGCCATGCATTATTTAGGTAAGAGGCAGTAAAGACTTAACACTTACCAGTGATTGCCTGTGTCGGGAGATGGGCTCAGAGCCAGACATGCACACATCTGCCTTCCCTGCCAGTGAAATATGCCTGGTTAGAAGTTAGCTGCTAATCTCTTCAGCAGGGTATTTACAGTCCTGCTGCAGGCCTGGAAGAGTTGCTCTGGAAGATTTTTAACAAATGAGAAGCTGTTTGCAATGAGGAGGTTAATGTATACATTTTATGATGAGCTGAAGTTTCTACTCTGCACAAAACTTCTAAGTTTTTCTGAACATCCTAACACCTTTTTTAATACCAGAGAAGGAAAACAGAAATCACCTGTACTGACAGGCAGTGTGATTGTTTTCAGCAAAGTCCACACTGAAAGACGGAAGAAGTTTGCCGAGAGAGGAGCCACAAAACCTCAATTATCCATTTAAAGTGTTTCAGATATCAGGGGCAACACCAGCAGAGAGGCTACAGACCCACTGCAGACCAAAATACTGGCAAGAAAGTAGTCACTGAGTGACCCTGTGCTTTGACACAGAGGGTTGGAAATGACACTTCAGCAAGCATTCCACATTCTGCTCACCCAGAGCCCCAGCCCCCAGGCGTGGTGTGGGAGAAGCTGATTTCCCCTTTGCAAGGACACATTTCTTCACCTCAGCCACAGACTGGATGGGATGATGATCATTCCCTCTCAGTGTTATCAAACCATCTTGGCCTTTGTGTGTTAATTGGACAAAAACATCCCACCTGCAGATAGGTCTAACATGAGTAAATGTATCTAAGCATGAAAAAAGGTAAAGTAGCTGCCATGTGATAATCAGTTAAACCTGTTGTTACTCTAAGCCAGCTCAGAGTGGCAGACAAAATATGAAAAAAGCATGTTTGACTTCTCTTTCTCCCGTAGCAATCTGCAGCTTAATTATAACGCTCTGTTGTTAGCACCCTTTAATAAGGCTTAAATTCAAAAGAAAAGGATAATGAAAGAGATGAATGCAGAAGATACAACTGAGAAGGTTCATAGTGGAGGAAGCTTTGGAAAAGTAAATGGATGTGACTCTGATGGCAAAAGTAGACTATGCCTGACACAAGAAAACATAGTTATTAAAACTTAACTCCTAGCATTTATACTGAGAAAGAAGGAGTGTAAGAGGTTACATAAAAACCTCTGTCAAGCAGTGCCGCTTGACAAGAAATAGTTTGCAGTTTAAAGCATGTTCCTGAGACAAGCAAAGCAGCAGGAGCTAATGCATAGAAAGGGGCTCCCTAACTGCCTGCCCCCATATCAGGAGACACCCAAGGCTTGCTTTTTTTCTGGGCACGCTGCAGCAGTTTGATTTGCTGACCTACTTGGGTGGAACAATTTGCCGAGAAGACTCTGTCCAACAAGCCATCATCTGTATCGTGTGATGTAGCCAAACAAATCTTCAATTTTGCCAGAAGCAAGACTGATTCAGTAGCAGGGGACTTAGCACAAGCTGTCTGGGGTGGTGCTCTGATTCATCTGCAGCAGCGGCTATGACAGGGGCACTCTGTTCTTCACCACTCTCTGCCTGAAAGAAGGCAAGGACCAAGTCTCATTAGTCCTGGCCACCATCCTAGGAGGCAAAGTGCTGCAGAACTAGAAAATTCATACAAATCCAGAAAAACAGGACTAGGAGGCACCTCAAGCTATCTAATTCACATCCTACCACAAGCACTGCACTTCTTGCTGCCACCATAAATATGGCTGTGAGGAAACATTCACAGAAGAGAAAATGTGAACCAAAGTGCATACATAGCCACCCACAGCTATGTTGAAGGAACAGGAAACTGGAACTCATTTACTACATATTCATTTTTGCCTTAGACTCTGTAGCTTTTGTAAGTCCAGTCTAAAAATAAAGTCAGAATGTTGGCTGATATTACAAAGAACTTGATGAAAGTACTACAGAGTTCTTGAAGAAAGAGTGATAAAATTATCCTTTTTTCCCCTACTGAGATTTTCACTCTATTTTTAACTCTGTTTGTTTCCCCCCTCTGAAATGTTATAATTACTGGAGAAGCAGAGCAAACTTTTGAAGGAGAAGCTGAACATTTCCTGGTACTACCAAAAATTTCAAATTGTACTTCTGGCTTCTTGGCAGTTTCCTTTATCTCTGGGTATAGAAACAACACAGCTTCAGGGCAAAGACCCCTCAGAAAATTAATACCTATTTTTGGTATTGTTTCTTTCTTTTTTTTCCAGTCTTCTCAGAAGTACATGTTCCAAATACAATCTTGTAAACTCTCAACATTATTCTTCTTCAATATTGCAGCATTTTCATAAACAACTTCAGTCTGAAAAAAAAGAAAGAATTGTTAGGAACCAAAGACAGACTGTAGCAGAAGCCAGAAACAAATCTGTTTTCTTGAGGACTCTTCAGTGACTAAAGGAGGTTCTGTTCATTTGCATCATTATTCTGGTGTTTGGGTCAAAGCTATGACTGCATTTTTGTATTTGAAGAAGTTTTTTAGTGGCTGCATATACAGCAATGTGCCAGAGTAGCTGAAGGGTTTTTCTAACATATTTGCTTTATTTATGAAACAGACACCTGCTGTTTACCTTAGGTTTCCCTGGAAGCCTTTGTAAGACTGAATAAGGCAGTGGTTCATGTCATATCTTCTAGATGTTTTTCCTTGGCTGTGCAGAACTGAGCTACTTGAAATAAAAACTTTTTCATTTGTGAAGAATTTGCTGCTAAATCTCTCTCAGTTTTCTTTAAAAATAGATTTTCCAGAGCTGAGTCACAGGTCATGCTCCGATGTAAACAGGGGATAGACAACACAGGCCAGCGAACAGCACTGCAACAGAATAAAATGTTGCAGCAACACAGCTTCAAAATATGTTCACAGTGCATTTCCTGTGAGTCACAAAACTTTTGGGATTACTGCTTTATGTGCCATCCAGTCACAGAGAGCAGTCACAGTTCTGGCAGATTCAGTCTGTCCTTGCAGGAGGTGTAGGCTGATACCTCTATCATCTCAGAGCTATTTCACATGGGTCATGGGTGTTCCAGCAGCCTGAGCAGCTGGATGTTTTTTAGAAACAAGTGGGAAACTATTAACCTTTTCATCAATGATCTCAAGATTCCTTCAGCAAAGAAAACTTTGTGGGAAGGTGGGTTTTTTTCAACGTAAGACACAGGAAACATGGATGGGTGGCTGTTTTATAGCTGCTGTCCAACCCATCTCGCTTTGGAATCCAAACTGTGTTGCATTAGTCATTGGTTACATCAATCAACTTTTTCCTTTAAAGGGCACCCTATCAGCTTCCTCTGAGGGCATGACTGTAGAGCAGAGGGAATCTGGGCTCCCACACATGACCTGACCATCCACTGCCCACTCAGACACAGTGGTGGACACAGGACAAGGCAGCCACATGCTATGGTCCCCAGGTACACAGCACAGCCACATCCTCATTTCAGAAGGACAGACATTATTGTAGCTGATATAACTAGTTCCCTGGAGGCAGAGGGAGGAGGAGATCATACTCCCTCAGATCTGAATCTATGAACAACAGCTGAAAAATGTACATATTAAAAACTCATCCCAGTCCTTAAGTGCTAAGATAAGCCAATAAGGGAAGTAACTCTTTCAGACACATTTTATTACTGTTTCCAAAGCTAGGCAGCCCAAATAAGTACATGCCTTTTGCTTTGGAATGTCAGCTGCTACTGCTAGCAGTGTTTTGCTCAACAATGGTGAGCATTAATAGCCACTAATTAGTAACCATTAACAGCTGAGATGGAAAGTTGCTGAAGAGAATGGCCCTTTCTGGCTGCTGTGGACTACCACGTGCATCAATGGTCATACCTTATTCTCCTTGTCACAAGAAATGCAGGAACCACAGGGGAAACAAGTCCAAAGTCCTTGATTACAGAGCCAGACTCACATACATGCAGGTACCAAGGTGGGGCACGCATTTTCCATTCACCTCTTTAGAGAGGCAGAGCTCTTATTTGCTTCACCTGAGACTTTTCTCCCTTTAATACCTGCCCTCTCCTATATTTTAGAAAACCGCATTTACCCTCTAATAACACCTGGTATTTTACCAATACAAAAAGACCACCTGGCAGAAGTGTAATGGCATAGTTAGGAGTGGCAGGCCGGCTGCAGGACTTGCATTTGAAGGCTGAAGAACAGTGCTCTTCTATAAGATCAATGTCTTAGCCTACTGAGTGCCAGTGTGACCAAAGGCAGGGTGCCACAACTGTGTAACTTCTGCAGGGGATGATGGAGAAATCTGGAAGAAAGCTCAAGAAATATTTGCATTATAGAGCTGCAAAGGGAAAGAAAAAGATAAGGGTTTCCTTTCCCACTGCACCCGTATATTGTCCTACAAAGGCTATTCCAGAAAGTTTGCTACTTTCTGATCCTTTTTTCATTCTAAATAATGCCTGTACTGACATACAGGCTGACTGAATTACTGTAGTTATTATAAAAAAATCACAGGAATTTTGGACATCTACATTCCTGTACCAGCTGCCACCACACAAATAATCCTTGCAAATGTAAAAATAGCAAATGCATGTCAAACTTTGCCATGGGCCAAAGGACAAGCTGAAGAACCATCTCTGGCTGTGAAGCTGTACACAACAGCAGGAAGGTTTGACCGTCCTGTGTTTTTTCAGAAGACCTCTTGTCCCAGCTCTACATCACATGAATTATTACAATTATCATGAGACACTTGACAGTCCATCAAGGCACTTCATGACATTAAGCCCTTTTTTAGTCAACTTTGTCACCAAGGAAACAAAAGTGCACTCTCTAAGTAACATAATCCATGTTCAGGTGTTAGCCATCCTCAGTGTGATCTTGTCAGGAGTGGATGAACTGAAATGATTAAACTTTTGGAGAAGTCTGATTAATCTACCCTCTAAACAGTTGTTTTCAAAATTATATGCTACATCTTTGAGGGGACAGAGAAAATATGGCTTAAATTATGAGGCACACATTTCCTCTCACCTCAAGTTGTTCTTTTGTGGAATTTACACCAAATTAGTATGGTGTTCAGTGAAACTTGGAAGCCAGCGATTGCAGATAGAATATAGAATATAGGAAAAGGATTCACAGAGAGATTTTCATGGGGTTCTCTTGAAGTTATAAGAAGAAAAAACATAATACCAAGCTTCTTCTGCCTTGTGATTATGAGTCCTTAGTCATGTATGTACAGCTGTAGCATCATGTGGCTATGGGTGCATAAAATGGCATTTGCATTGATATCACCAGTTAAGAAAATCAAGTCCACAATTAAGACAGAAATAGATTTTAATTACAAATGAAGGTTATGTAAGTGTAAGTGCAGATGGAATAATTAGAGCCTTTATAGTGAAACCCTGAATGCTTGCTCATGAAGACATAAAAAGTTATAGCAACATCTGGTTCAATAAGGGAATAGAATACTCTTTTCATTTTTTGAGTACCTGCTAATGTGGAAAGAAAATGTCTCTGAACTGGAACACATGCAAAGTGCACACACTGCACTTTGCAAGTCATCGTAGCATGTTGTTTATTGATGCATGTTGAATGTTTTAAAGTAAGGCACAACAAGCAGCGCATAAAGAAATAAATCAACTAATTTAATCTTTTCCACTGTGACTCACGTTATTCAGGCTGTACAGAAGAAAACAAAGTGGCATCTTGCTGAAAACCAGCAGACAGCACAAACAGAGAGACCACCCCTTCACAAAACACTTCACTGAAGGATGTCATTTAGAAGCTGGGGAGTTTGGCAATCTTTTATATAATTGTAGTGAGATAAACGGTAATTCCTTTTTAGCCTCTGCTTATGACCACAGCAATTTGCCCAAATTTTATTTTAAATAAAAAAGGGCATATCGCTTCAGATCAGAGTTACTGATTACTTGATTACAAGGCAAAAACCTAATTTTTCAAGGCCCATGACAAATAAATTTATGTCGCTTTTGCTGTTAGAGGAAGAAATGCCCTGCAACAGAAGAATAGTAGCACTTATGGTGTCATTACATAGACATCAACAGGCAATACCCCAGGATGACTGTGCCCCAGAAGTACTCACTAAATATCTTATGGAAGGAATAAGGAAATACCAACTGAAATAAAATTGCTCTATATGCATCTATCAGTGGTAAAAGTAATTTGACATGTGACTGCATTTCCTGTGTGAATAAAATTTGCACAGGAAGTCTAGGAAGATAAGATGTCTTTGGAGCCTACTTTGGTCAAAAGAACCCAAAGGAAAAGTGTTTTCCATTATTCCCTCTAGCTGGCACTTTCTAAGTGGTTCCCCAAACACAGAGAGCATTTTGAAATGCTTCATTTTGAAACAGCGAAAAATAAATGCTCTATCTCAGTTTTGACTTCTAACCTGAAGACTTGGATTCCCTGAGAAAGCAAAATTCTATTCCACAGAATGATTTTTTTCAGGCTGCAAAGGTATTAGCTGACAATTCCTAAACCTCACGTATACACTTCATTCATGCACCTTCTACACCTACTTCCTTAAAAAATGCCTTATGAAAAAAATGTTGCATTGACCTCAGAAACTTGCTCCTTAAGAAAAATATGATGCAAGACTAATAGCAAGTCTTGCTCCACAAGAAAAATAGGATGCAAGAGATAGCAAGAAGAAACGCTTTCTTTCTGGAATACTACTGCTCCAAACAAAGGGCTTTTTAATAACGATTTTATCTTCTTTTGTTTTCTTTTTCATTCTCACTTTTTCCCCTGCTTCCAAAGTAACTTGAGAGCTATTACTTAATAACTAAATATAATTCTTGCTGTTCTTTTTCTGTAGCTCAGAGACCCCGAGGTTTTCTGCAGGTAGAAGTGATGCCACGTAAAGACCGATTTAGTACTTCATTCTACCTCAGCTTAGTTAAGAGAGAGCAGATAGATCCTCCTAACTCTCCTGTGCTCTTGTACACAAATTATGAGTTACATTAAAACAAAGCCATCATAAGACCTCTCAGCAGGGAAGATAAAACTGAATTTTGCCAACCTACTGTGGGGCAGAGCAGGGCTGTGTCCAGGACACAGATTGGGAGTGGGAGAGCCAAGCACTGTCTGGTTGCTTTGTCTTGCAGAGGAGGGGCTGGGTGTCATTGCAGAGGCTTCAGCATCCCTGCTGCACTTCAGATAATGTAGCAAGGCTCGGAGGTTTCAGCTTCCCCACACAAAGTATCCCTTTTTCTGCATGTGCCTGTAGCAGGTCCTGAAAGAGCAATTCCCATTAAGCACAATATATCCATTGGCTTGGCATTCTGTGGATTGATCTGGTAGATATAAATCCAGAACCAGCTCTAAGTCACAGGCAAAATGCATTTCAGACAAAATGGTCCCAGTGCCACTGTAAAAAGATGATAAGGAAGTTGTGAATGGGAGAGGTTTAGAATACAGTCTTCAGACAGAAGAATTTGTTCATTTCGCTGTTCTGGGACATGGGGTATCATTTTCTTCTGAGCAGCAGGTTATCTGCATTTGGGGATCCATTTGGAAACATCAAAATAGAGAAAAGCATCCATTTTTCCTTCACACTGGAACCTCATCGTCTAAAAATTTTTCATGAGTTGCATGTTCAAGTATAATAGCAAGAAAGAGCGAACTGAGGTATGATTAAATTAGTCTGATGCTTGGTAAGTTCATTTCAGTGAGGAAAATCAGCCCTAGCTTTGAATATAGGATTCCTTGTTCCCTTTATGGGCAACAATTATTAAATTTTATACAGACATAGGTTGACTTCAAACACATGCACACAAAAAATCCAACAGCAACAACAAAAAAAGGAAAACAACAGAAAGAAGTCTTAGAAGTTTTTGCAGAAGAGACTAGGAAGGTCTAAAAAATTTTTATCTAACCAAGTCTAACTGATGTAGTTGCATTCTGTGGCATACCTGATCTGCATGGGTTTAATTCATTTTAATGACTAGCAGTGTATTTATTATTTTGCACTATGTAATAACAGATTGATATCTCTGAAGTATTAAAAATGTAAATGACCGTAAGAGTTTCCATCTCAGCCTCTCTCCTGTTTTTCCTGGGGTGATTAGGGACTAGCTTCACTACTTAACTCCATGCTTAGCATATTGTCTGTGTTCTGGTTATGAACCCAAAAAGTTATTTTGAGGAAAAGGTAAATAAATACTTTTACATTGATTTGTATGAGAAAACATGAGCAACTTTTGCTTCAGAAGTGGATAATCTAGTACCTGTTCAGCTGCTATGGAAGTTCTGCCTTTGTCTCTTTTAAGCCTACACCTGTTTTATTGATTAAGCATATTGCAGTTTTAAAACATCTCTATCAAGGTCTATTTCTGATGAATTTCTGATGATTTCTGATCCCATGAAACAGCTGGAAACCCTACTACACACAACTGTTACTTTCAAAAGCAAGTGAACAGAATATAACCTACAGAAAATAAGATAACCAATCAGTGTAAAATTATCATAGTGACTTTTGCTGCAAAGAAAACTGGCTGATTTCATCCATTTCATATTTGATGCATCTTTATCAAAGTCTATAACTTTTTTTTACTGGAAATTATGGCCAACTGCCTTGTCTCTTCCACCAGTTTTGCATTTGTTGCACCATGTTTATTGGAATATGCTTGCAATTTGTGGTCTGGGATCACAGTCTTGGTAAATGATAAGACATAACCAGTGCCCTAGAGATGACCAATACATCTTGTGGTAACTAGTCTGCCAGTGAATGAATAGAAGGTGGGCCTTGTTTTCATCCTGTATTCATTCTGTTAAGTAACCAGAGGGTCCATATGACTGATAATGTGAGAAATCATTGGTGCCACAAATTCAAAAGCTGCTTCTGACACCAGTGCCTTTGTCTGGACTGAGTTGAAAGGACAGAGTGCTTTACCTTTGCTAGAGCTACATATTCCTTTATAACTCTCTCAGTAGTACAGAAGATCTCCTGGCACCTCTTTAGTGACCATGATCTCTGTGACAGAGAAGGCTGAGTGACCAAGGACTCAGCTGTCACAGCTGAAAGGAAGTAGCACAGTTTTGCACAGCTGTTTGTGGTTTCCATCACCTTGGGTGCAAAGACCTAAGCTACCCTTGCACTTCCACTGTGTCCCATAGTTTGCTGGAACAAGAAAAAGAACTGATGAACAGGTTTTGCATTGTAAGGGAGACCCAACAGGCAAAGAAAGAACACCATTTCTTTTATTTTATATATAGAAACGGCATAATTATTTAAATGAACTGTTTCTGTGTCTTTGTCTTGTTTGTACTCTGGATGCCGGGGACCCAAAATGTAAGCAGCTCTGCAGTAGTGGCAGACTCCTCTTCTTACTTTCTTCTTAACTTGCTTACAAAACTCAAAACTGGAGCACTTGTATCCAGTGCTGTTTTTTAAGATCCTCTTCATAACAATGGATT
>WEIT01040742.1:185265-237702 GCA_013389985.1 Dryoscopus gambensis | reverse complement strand
CTGATCATTTAAATGTTGGGACATTGCAATATGCTATTTTAAAATTTCAAGTGGCTAAATTACTTAAATTATAAGCATGACACTGATAAATGGCAAAAACAGCTGTATAAGCAAATGAATGCATGGCTTAGTTTCTTTATGAAAGCACTTAAGTAGATGAGTCATTCATATCTTCAAGCTTGTTAATGATTTTAATGGCCTAAAGTTTCAAGCTGTTACTGAAAATATACCTACTACAGCTTCAGTTAAGTTGCAGACTAAATTACAGTTTTGTTTCTGGCCGCTGATTAGTCTTGTTGGTAAACAGTGTGCATCCAGTTGTCAAGAAACCTAAGATAAATACTTGAGAAAAGGAATCTGAGTATTCAGTATGTAGGGGAAAGATGTCATTGGAGTTTGCCTCAGGTTTTTTTCAGAGAAGTCTTCTCTGCAATTTTACAGTTAGCCTTACTCCTGTAATGTTGTCTGTAACACTCTACTGTCATCCAGTTACACTGAAAAATTACAATTTATATTGGAAAATCTTCTCTTGGCTACATATATAAATTGCATTTGCAACCTGCAAGACTTAAAAGTGAAAAGCTGCAATAATTAAAAGTCCCTTCTTCTGTTTAGGATGCCTGGCTAGGAAAGCAAGCAGCCCAACAGCTTAATTATCTGCAATGTGTACAAACATTTTCTAATACATTCAGGGAAGACCCTACCAGGCAATTTGTACCATCTTCAGCTTTAGATACATGAGCTGCTGCTGCATTGAGCAAATCAGAAAACTGTATGTGATTCATGTATTCGTTCAGTTCTCAGTAGAGTCTTAGTCATGCATTACCATAATCTCAGTGTTTTCAGTGGTCATGTGGTGTGTTCTTGCTTGAAATTGTGTTTTATCCACATACAGAAATGTAGGCATAAAACCAGATACATTCAGATGAACTGAAGGAAGTTGTGGAAAGCAAGCCTCTGGGATTCTNATATCTTGTTTTTATAATGTATAGCCTGGGTTTGTCCAGCTCTGGTCCTTTTTTCTCTGAGAGCCAATGCATTAGTATGTCAAACACTAGAGACTATGCAGTGATTGATTATGATCACCACAGCCGCAGCTGGGAAGCAGTGGATTGGGTTTGAGGCAATGGAGAACAAAAATGATGGGGAAACCAGATCTTGTTATAGCAAGTGTGCCCACCTCTGTGTTCTAGTGCTGTGGTGGTGGAGGCAGGACCAGCATGCTGCTGGGTTTTTTTCTAAAAGTTTTGGAATATATTTGGGTGAAAGACAGGGAGAACAGGCAAGAACAGGTGAGTGCCAGATGTCTCTCCTCAAGTTCTTCTGGGCCTCAGATGGATGCCCAGGTGCTCAGCACTGGAAGCAGCTCCCATAACAGAGAAGATGAATGATCTCGTATCTCTGCAAGCCTAGTCTAGCATTGTTCTGCATCAGGTCCTTCACATGATTATCAAGTTTCTGGTGTTTGATGACTGAGAGGCATGAAATACTTGTCTAAGACAGTTCTCAAAAAGGCTAGAGGGGCAAGGTGATATTGCTGCAGTTTTTAGTATCTCCAAGGATAAAGCCTCAACAACCTCTCTAGGTAACCTGTGCTAGTGCTTAATCACCATCACAGTGAGAAACTGTGTTCCCTGATGTTCAGAGGGAACTTCCTGTATTTCAGTTTGTGCCTGTTGCCTCTTGTCTTGTCACTAGGCACCTGTGAGAAGAACCTGGCTCCATTTTCTTTACACTATCCATTCAGGATTTTGTACATATTTATTAGATCCACAGTCTACTCCTACATCAAGAGTGTCGGACGATCTTGAGACACCGAACCAAAGGCCTTAGTGAAGTACCCTCTGCTTTCCCCTCATTTACCAACCCAGTCATTTCATTGTAGAAGTGTATCAGGTTGGTCAAGCAGTTTCCCCCTTGGTGAACTTATGTTCAGCACTACTGATCACCTTGTCCTTCATGTGATTGGGAATGGTTTCCTACATCAGTTGCTTTTTTCACCTTCCAGGAGACTGAGGTGAGGCTGACCTTCCCTCAGTCCTGCTCCTTTTAAAGGCAAGGGTGATATTTGTATTCCTCCAGTCATCAGGCACATCTCTCAACCACCATCATCTCTTAAAGACTGAGAGTGGACTCACAATGACATCACCCACCTCCCTTGGCACTCGTGAATGCGTTCTATCAGGGGCCATGGACTCAGTATGACCCATTTGCTTAAGAGTCCTTCCCTTTGCTGATCCTCTTCCACCAAGGGTTCTTCTTCCTTGCTGGAGTTTTTCACCATCTTCTCTGGCCCCTGAAGGTTTGTCCTGCTAGTAAATAAAGACTGAGGCAAAGGAGGCACTATTACATTACCTCAGCCTTTTCCATGTCCTGTGTCACTGGGTCCCCTGCTCAGTGGCAGGGGCTCACATTTTCCCACTTCTACATTTTCCCATTTCATACTTACGGTACAAGGCCTTCCTGTTGTCTTTGACAACATCAGCATCTCATGGTCATTGCAGCTAAGGCTGCCTTCGGCCCTCCCACCCTCACGCCTCTGCCTTGTTTATGCCTGAGATCCAGCAGAGCACCTATCCTCACTGGCTTCTCTGTTGCTTGGAATCAGCATTGTGCAGTGCTGTGAAAGGAAGGCTGAGGCCCTACTGTGCACTGAAGGAGTGGGGAACATGGAGTAAATATTTCAGCAATGTAACTAAGAGCTGGATACATACTAATGGACAGTGAAATGCTAGAGCTGAGCTTGTAGAAATTCAGGTCCAGCACCTCCAAGCAGCACAACTTCCAGACAGGCAGATTTTTTTTATTAGCTTATAAACCCTCCAGAACTGAGTACAAATAGGATGTTTCCAGTGTGCTGTCTCTGAAGGGCTTGTTTTGAGTTGTGTTTTCCTTTATTCCACTGCTTTTGCACCCATCTGGGAACATTCTGTGGAGCCGCAGTATGTAAATCTGGGTCTTGCACTGCCCTAGCTTCTGTCAGTGGGTCTAAATTTTGCTTGCTGTCTCTTGCAGTGTGCTCATGTTGCATCTGATAATACTCAAATAATATTGAGTTTTCTACTGTCAAGAATAACCCAGCTTATCCTGTGATGCTGATCTGATCTTTGTATATCTTGTTGGAAAGAAAGGGAGGGAAGTGATCTTCCCCACAGAGTCTGGTTGTCCCTGTTTTGTACAACTGTAAAAACTAAGGAGCATTTTTTGTAAGGATAGTTTTCTGTAAAAATACTTGATACATAGCCAGTTATTAAAACCTCTTCCCAATAAAAATAGCTTTCTCTAGATACTATTGACACATTGCATCAAAGTATGGAAGAAAGAAGGGGAAATGGCATGTTCTCCTTATTAGAAAGGCTTGTCTTCCAAAAGAGCTCGACAACAGTGACATAAACTATTACAAGCCTTGAAAGTTTTTCTTCACTGTACCAGTTAAAATGTCTTTGATAATTGCTGTCATCTCCTGCAGAGTTTTAGCATTGGTAAATTTTTTTACATTAAAAATAACCCCTCAAACTGTTACCATTGCCTGTGTTTGTGAAGTTTTCCTTCCAGCTCTTCATGGATTTAACCTCCTTCACTGTTCGTAAAGGAAAATATATGAGCTTTAAGGTAATGCTTTAGAGCAGAAGCTTAGGGCACAACGATAAGATGAATATTAGAGTGTAATGGCTATGACATTCATATTGCTTATCGAAGGAATGTCTGTTTCTTTCCAGCAAAACATTTTGCAGTTCTTTTGATCTGGGGATCCCTTCTCCATTTCATCACTTTTCATTTTTTACATGGCTGGATGTCTTGGGGAAAAGGCAGGTTTTTCTTGTCAGGATGAGGGAGAATTTGAATTAAGAGAAGAAAGGAAGGTAGAAATTTTACTGAACCTAATAGAAAAGATATGAATCAGGGATGATACCTTGATGTTAGGAACTGGATAGTTCTGGGGGATCAGAGGAAAGACAACCCAGCAAAATCAAATCCTAAAGAAAATAGAGAGGAAAATACGCTCTTGTAAATCAAAATTAGGTACTTTAGGTGTAAAGCACTGCGTACCTTGCATGGCAGAGTCATCACTGGAGTTTCTTGCTGCTGTGGCGCACCCTTTCTGTAAATGTTACAATACTTTCAGGGATAATGGGATGATTGCATTTTCTTTTAGATATGTCTTTCAATGGCTCCCAGTCTGGAGGAAGAGAAGCTTCTGAATCATACTGTTCGAATGTCTTAAGAGTTTAGGTACAGGAGTGCCTATCTTAGATATTCTGTCAGTTACTCCTGCTGGTAGTATTTTACAGCTCTGTAATTGGTTAGACTTCCCATTATCTGAAGCCACTCTTCTAAATGAATATGCCATAGTATCTTTCTATAAATAAAAACGTGAATGAATAATTCCCATGGGCTGGCTGAGGCTTTTATACTCCCTGAATTCCTGAACACTTATTTTCTCTCTTCAACATCATCTGTCTTCTTTTTTTCCTTACGCTGCAGAAAGTTGTCATTTGTTTCCATTACATAAGAGCTTTTAAGTAATCTTAAGATTTCTGAAAGGACAGTTAATAAAACCCTATCTTGATTTTAAAAGGAGATTGTCAAGTCTATTACACCCTTCAAATGGCTTCCTTTTAGAAATCAAAGTTCTTGCTGCATATCTGTATATTTATGTGTGTCTTGATTATCCTTCCTATCTGGGGATCGTAAAATACGGTAAGATGGAGACTGAAAGTCATCATTTCTAGGGCAGCAGAGACAAAAAACTGTGTTCTACTAATAAAAAAAATTAAATGACAATCTCTATAAGAAGAAATTTTAAGTGATTGCTGTTTTGTATATGTGTTGAAGATAAAGTGTTTTAAAAGCAATAGTTTTCATACTGGAAATTACATATATTGATATAAAGAGATCAGCTTTTAATGATATAAATAGTCGTAGCTTCTCTTTATCTTAGACAGTTACTTTAAAAAATTGAAAAGGGGAAGGAGATGGCAACTCTCCCCAAAACCAAGGCATCAATTCTGAGGGATAAACTTGTGTGCAGTGGAAAGATCTCTGCAGTTCATCCTGGGAAGTTTTGCCCTGAAGACTCATTAGTGAATCTTGTAGGAAAAAGACTGTGTATTCTTAATAAAACATATTTCATTTACTTGTCTGGAACATAGTATTGTATATTCTTTGTGTGCCTATCTAATGCTTTAGAAAAATACTATGAATATTAAAATCAGGAGATTTAAGAAAGGCTTGTTGTATGATTAAGCAAGCTTTGTGCTTGCACCTCCATTTGGGAAGCACACATTGCTTTAGTTTTCTTTACTCTGATTCCTGATGGTGACATTTAAGAGATCAAACAACAATGTTGACAGCCTGTAGCCTTAGGTTTCTTTAGAAATCGTATGATTCTGTGAGGGAAATTAAAGCTGTAAGAAATTCTTCATAGATGCCTTACAGAATACTTAAGAGATGCTACCTTTCCCTACTGCACATTTGTGCCTACTAAAGTATAACATCATGTTTCAGATGAAGTTACTTAGGATTTATTTGACAAATGGAAGAAATGTGTAGATTTCACTAATCTTCAAAAGCAAAGCAGCAAAAAGAATAGTGGTCACTAGAGAGGAACCAATGTGAGGAAGCACTCATCAATTCAAAATATACTTTATTTTTTTCCCCCTTAAGGTATCTCAGGTTTTTCCAACCACTTTTCAAAGAAGAAATACAATGTTTTTAAACGAAAATAAGAAGGTAATGTTGCAGGTGCAAAATTGCAACACATATGGAGCTAACTACTTCTCATATTTGTACATTTTTCTCCTTCACATAAGCATGCTCTTAATCCTGTGGAAAGTACGAAACTTGTAAGCTAGTTTTCAGAGAGATACAAACCTCAGAACTGCATAGTACTTTTCCTCTCAAGTCCCCTTTTGTTTAAAAAACAAATTTTTTCTGCAATTACGTAACGTGGATAATAGTATTTCCAGAGTGAAGGAATGGAAAAAGTACTAGCCTAGCTTTTTGAAAGTACTCGAGTGTGGTGAGCAGATGAAAAGAAGCTGCTTTTGCTGTCCAAAGTTTGCAGTAAGAAACTTAAACTCTGTTTTGCAAGATGCTGAGGATTCCAACATGAGGGTTGTTGTAGGTAGAACTTTAGGGGAAGCAACATATTCATCTTGTTCTTCTGGCATCAGTTACTGTTCTGTAATGAAAGGGATTGCATGAGCCACAAATTACTCCAGAGCTGATCTTTGACACCTGACACTCAAACTTTCAAACTTGGGGTTGAGACTTCAACAAAGATGTGTTTGAATAGGAGTTCTTCAGTGAAGCTTTTCAGATGTGATATAACTACCTGAAATTCCAGTTTTCCAGTCATTGCACTAGGCTTACAACTCATGTCAAAATGGATAAGCAATTTTAATTCTTCTATATATTTATATCTGTTCTTGCTGTATTCTTATATTAAATGCTACAGGACTTTCTCCTTTCTATTTGTCAGAGATGTATCCTGAATTTTTTCTTGATAAAGTAGTTTTCTGGTGTTGAAATTATTGATGTGCAAAGAAGGGAGAAAGGGATTTCACTGTGCATGGAAATGTTGAGATACTCAACTGGTTCAATCTTCATTTACTGCAAAATCAAAACTCAAAGTCGCTGAAAGATTGCTGAGAAAATACAGGTCTAACCGGGTGTGTTGCATGTTTAGCGATGCATAAAATGCACAGGGAAACAAAGATGTACTGATTCAACCACTGAAGAGGAATGTCCTTAGGTTCTAAGACTCCAGACAGAAGTACGTCATTGATACACTACGCACAAGTGATAGATGCAAAGTTTACTTCAGGAAAAATCACAGAAGGACACTGTTCACTTCATAGCTGCTTCTGACACATTCTGAAATACTTTGAGTTACTGCAAAGGTCTAATATAATGTCTGTTAAAGAGGAACAGGCATCTTGGAAAGCCTCAGATCATTAACTGGATAAGGAAAAAAAAAAAGTCACAGGAGAGAGCTGAGAGTGCGAACTTTCACACATCTAGACTATTAACTGCAGCTAAAAAGTGCTGGTTCACATTTTGATCATGAGACTTCAGTCTTGGTCTTGTATTTCTCTCTATTTCCTACAAGGAGCAAATGCACAGCTTGTGCATGTTTGCTCAAAGTGTCAAGCTGCTAAACTTCCATTGTGGGGTTTTTTTTCCTTCTCTAAAATGGAGATTCTTATCCTCCTAAAGGCTTTTAGAAAGTGAACTGGACAGTCTAAAAATTCTCAGGTTCAACCAAGCAAACCTTGGCACAGAATTAATGTGCAGTATTAGAGCCTGGGTTGATCTCAATGCATCTCTTTAAGGTATAGCTGGGCCTTTCGCAGAGTCCTAAAATGACCAGAGTTGTAGGCGTATGCATATTATGCCCATGGCAGCTGTCCTAAGAGAGCTGGCTTTGCTCTTCAGCATGCAGGGACAGTGCTCCCTTGCCCTTGGAGGGCTGCTTGTGGCCTTCTCACAGCTGCAGCAACAGAATGGAATACATCCCGGGTGCTGCTGACTTGTTGCATGGTCAGTGATGCTGATCTTGTCCTTGTAAACAGCAATATTATCACTAATACTTGGGGTTTTTTTCATAAGTCTCACAAAGCAGGTGCCATAGCTGAAGTTTAGGAGGACTGAATGACTTCTGCTGGTTTCTCCTGGGATGATTCTTTTTGGGAAGAATATCTGAGCTTGTGGGATGCCAATCAGAGAACAAGAGAAGCCCTAAAAGGACAGGTACCCCAGTTCTGTTTCCCTGACTGGCCCGTTGATTTCCTTGCTCCTTTTTCCCTTATATGTCAAGCTCCTGGCCTCCCCACATTGTCCTCCTGCCCCTGCCCCTGTTCCTAGCCACTCCCTCGGGTTCTCCCCATTTGTTCTGTGCCCTAATCCCGCCCATGTACTGCCGCTGTGCCCTGGGACCATTGGCCTGTGTGCTCTCTCCGGCCCCCTGATCCGCATGTAAAAGGTTTAGGCTTCGTGCCACGCTGTCTCTGCTTTGGGGTATCAGCGTGTTGTCATGTGGCACTCTGCCTCTGGCACCATGTGAATAAGGATGCTCTGAAGCCCCCATGCAGGGAGCCCTTCTCGCCTCCTTTATCGCCACCGTGTTGCGGAGCTGAGAGCTGGCCGGGGCCATGAGGGGCAGTCCGAAAGGGGCCATGGGAAGTGAAACAGCTTCCCTCCCCAAGGAAGCCCCCTGCGCTCCCTGAGTTGTGCGGCTTGCCACACCATCGCAAGAAACTACAAACCGCAACATGAGCTATATTTCTTGTATGGTGTTTCTAAACAACTTGAATAAATGGTTTCTCAGTAACTTTTATATCCACAAAACATAAGGGTTTTTTTCACATCAAGCCTATCAAATATAAACAGCAGTTGAATTTTTTAAACTTTCTTTCCTTTTTCTAAGAGATTTTTTTTCCAAAGCCTTTCTCCATGGATATGATGTTGCTTCCTATGGCAAGTTCTTTAGCATTTGGTGGTGTAAGTGAGGCGTTCACCACTTAAACTGTCACCTAAATCTAATACGTTTTATGTTAAGAACAATGTAAGTTATAGTTCTAAAAAAATTTTTTCATTGTTCACCAAAAAGCTGAACAGTGATGCTTTGAACTTGTGTGAGATACTTTAACATAGTTCTATGGTGTCTTGATGTTTCCCTCCACCATATGTAAATTGCCAAAAGACATACAAACTGCACAAGGCTGCTTTTCTCACAAAGTGGTCAGTTATAATACTTGTGTTTGTGTTAGACCACATCAGGAGGGAAGCTTGAAAATGCTTTGAAATATAGTGTGGTTAGAGTGACCATCTGCCCTCAGCTTCTTCTTCTGTCTAATTGTGAAAATACCTAGGAGTTGTTCAGATGCAATAATACAGTATTATTCAGTCCACTTGTGTCTGTGGGAGCAGTTGTTATTACTTGGATTGCACTGATAGTATGGTTATACCTGTTAATTAATATAGCAATTATGCAATTGAGATCAGGGAAAGAAGTGTCCTTGGAAAAGTGAAAAATAGCATAAAGTTCTCTTATACTAACTGTTTTCAGTACCAGATTTGAAAGCTAGTTTGTCTTAGTATGTTTTTAATGAAATTCTCTATGTACAAAGTCATCAATACCATTTTTTGGTCATGGGTTTTCCTATTTCAATACTATGTAGATTAACTGTGCAAATCTACATGAAGCTTAAGTTCTAACAGTTCTAGTACTTCAGGGGAAGGATAGACAAGCAATTGCAAGTCTGTTTGTTACTAGTATGTTACTAGAATTAGGAAAGTGCTGCTAAAATATGTCTTTATTTTTCTCAATTCACTTTAAGACTAAATAGGTTTTTGTGCTTTTCTATAGGAGTGTGCTATTATCTGTAAAATGAACTGGGGAATCTAAGTTGCCACTTTTTTCTAGGGGCAAAAGTTTGGAATCATAATACAGGTCATCAAGCATGAGAATATTTGCCTTGTTCTCCTTGTCTCCTTAAATGTGCTAATAAATGCTAAAGCATGTACAGGAATTGCTGTTATTCTTACATTTCTCTGTTCTAACTTTTGCCGTCTATAATGATTCAGTGACTCTGTCTATAACTTAAGAGTTCTGAGTGAAGTAATGAAATTGATTTCTCACTAATGCGTCAATGTATTTGAAATAGAAATCTTTCTGCAGTCATTGCCTTTTATCACTGCAGAGCCATTAACTAATAGCTTCCATCCTGGGACAATGGAGTGACTAGAGCCTGAGGGAAAATAATTTTCTATAATATATCTGCAAGAAGCACCAGTCTACAAGAGCTGGATTTTTGTAGAAGCAGACTTTAGAAATCATTTGTTGCTATCATTGTGGGAAGAGTGAGGGCTGAAAAATGATGAGAGGCATTCACACAATCAGAGAGAAAGAGCGGAGAAAAGAGATGTGCTTTCTAGCAGAGGATTCTTGTTTAACTGAGGCCAGCTGAAGAAGAAAGTGCAAAGCAATGAAAAACAGCGCTTCAGTTTGGAGAAGAGGCCGTATGTGACAGGGAGGATCCTGGCAACCTTCCAGGACCCCAAACCTAGGCTTAAGCAGTGACCAAGACTAGTGAGAAGAAATCAGGTCAACACGTTTGTGTTTTCATCTAACTCTGTTTTTCTTGTGCTTCTCCAGCTGAGATGAGTTTGTCTCAGAACTGAGAAAGAGTGTTTTGTTTGCATTAATTCGTATATCACAGTTAAGTGATCTGTAAAATCCACATTGCTGAGGTCGAAGTTGGAGGGAAGTGCATGGATTAACTACCTGGGATTCAGAATAACCCTGAGCAAGTCCTGGGAGCCTACAGCAGAGTTAGGTGCTTGTGGTGAAGAAGGAAGAGAGCTTGTGTTGATGAGATTCCAGCCTAACCCTACCCCAGGGTACTAGGAGCTGTCTGACCCCGTATGAGAAGCTTCCAGACAGGGAGATCTCCTGATAGTGTAATGCTACCCCTTGAGCTTCTAGGCTGTGGGAATGAGTTTTCAGAGCAACACACAAAGGGCAGTTACCTGATGCTAGTTCCTCTAGCCCAGCTGGGAGAGATGCTATTGTGTAAAACATTTCATTTAGGTATTCCTAGATCCAAAAAATGCCAAAAGCACAATTTAAGTTTGAAGAAATGAAGGCTGCAACTTCTGCAAACGAGGATAATGAGAAATAATTTGGGAGTTACTGACTTGATCTGCTTAATGGTCTGCCACCATGAAGAATGAGCAGCCTCAGCTTGGTTCGTGTGATTGCCAGGGAGAGAGGAGGAGACCTAGAACCCTGAGTGAGTTTGAAAACCTGAGCTCCTAGTGTTCACTCACAAAGGGAGGAGTAGGAAAACCATTTTATTCTGTCTTCAACTTCAGAGCACTTACGACACACAGAGGGGACAGTTCGTTCCTCTGATGGAATCTGAATTCCAGTAAGAAACTGGAGCATCAGATTGTTTTGGATGTATTTCTGTTCCTGCACGAGAGTAATAAACAACACCAGGTTCCAGCGTCCTGCTTCCACTCACACAACAGTTCCCCCAGCACTGTGTGAGTATTCATGGACTTCTGACACCCAGCACCGCTACCCCATTTCAGCAGTCCATAGATATTAATGTTGTTTTGCATCTGTGGCAAATGGCATGGGATAAGGAAGATGTAAAGCAGAAGTTGAGGGTGAGGCAAGCCCGTAAAATACTGCTTTGGTTTGCATGCTGGTGAGAGAGCTGCATTGGGAATGAAGAATAGCAGGGGGTTGCCCCTCAGGTAATTTAGGCAGCATTTTTTCCTTTAGTCAGGCTGAACGCTTTAGTGCAATTTACGAGCTATTAAACAATTCATGTTTTTCCTTAGTAAGATATGTGGCTATCTGAATATCTCTTGAGAATAAGGAAACCAAGAAGTACATTAAGAAAGAGCTGTCAGTGAAGGTTTTTTAATCCTTCATTGTGTGCCCCCATTGAGACCTAGGACATTAGCGGGAATACTGTAAGGCAACATTGTTCCGATCAAGAAAAATAGCTCTAGTTTCCCTAATGAATTCTAAAAGTACTTTAAATTCCTCATAATCACTAATGTGCATTAATCTTGATCACTGCAAGTCTTTAATGGCTGCTAAACAGCAGTGTATATCTTCAATTAGAATGCCAGCTTGAAGCATGTGCTAAAAATGTTGGTAGAAGAGAAGCAGTGCTGCTTCTTAATGGAGGGGGGGGAAATCTAGGAATCAAAATGGGTAGATATTCCCATTTCCAAATAGTTTATTAATCACTTGAACTCTAATAGGTTCTTCCATTGGGAAAAACAAAGTCAGATATTTTAGAAAACTTGAACTTGCTTGTATCAAGCCAATCATGAAGATTTGTCCCTGCATTGTTGTCAGCCATGCACAGGAAAAGCAGGATAGGGATGTTTTAATTCCCCACCCCACAGTAGATGCCACAGCAGTAAATGTGTCCTTTAATTTGTGACCCAAGCATGTTGCCACTGCATTGCCCAGAAGAGGTCCCTGTTTGCTGAGGGAAATGTCTCCTGTTCAAAACCTCTTTTTGCTGTTTTTCAGACTACCACTGTGGCTTGAATGTGCCTTTAGCTATCCCAGTATTTACTGGAAAACACAATTGAATACATGACGATATATGTTTTGCCAGTTGCAGTGAAATAACCCATCAAACCACATTGCATTAAATGTTCTTGCAAAGTATGTTCCTACTAGGTAGAGAAACTGTAAAGCTTGCAGATCAACAAAAAAAAGATGTGTCTCGGCTGATGTTGCTGTTTGCTTCAGACCATTGAATGGTAATACAAGAAGGTTTTTAGTGTCCCAGGAGTTAGCAAGGGTGGGTAAACAGCACCTGAGCAGTGGGGCCAGAACTGCCTGCAAGATCTTGGTATGTGGCCAGGCTTCTCCTCTCTGCCAGGGCTGCACACATGCCCTACCCCTCGCCCCTGAGAGTCAATTGGCTGTGCAGGCTGTGAAGGAGCCAGGGGTATGTGAGTGAGGTCAGCCATGAAATGTGTTCCGGCAGTCTGGGAGAGGGCCTGTAAAGTGGTTTCATTCCTAAAGTCAAACAGAGAAGTGTCTGGTCCCCTGCCTGGCATTCCAGACCTTGCTCCTGTCCCTGCATCAGTGTGGCTATCTCATTCTAAGATAACAATTGGAAAGAGAACAACTTGTTGCAGTCTCAGTTTTTGTTACGTGTTTGGAGTGCTGTGTCTGTCTGTCTAGTCATTTGGGACCTAGACAAGGACCTTTTCACATTTCCCTCTTGTGCACATCCATATATCCAGGTAAATTGATAACTGTACTTTATAGGAGCCTATGGCCAGTACCATTACATGGGTAAGACCAGGCTGTCACAGTTTAACTCCAGACACTAGGAAACACACAGCCACTCGCTCACTTCCCCCTGCCCTTTATGGGGGAGAACCAGGAAAAGAGTAAACCTATGGCTTGAGATAAGAACAGTTTAATAATTGAAACAAAATAAAATAGCATCATAATACTTGTAATGAGAAGAAGATAGGTTTAATTTCTCTAAGGGAAACAAGTGGTGCATGATACAACTGCTCACCACCTTCCTGCTTGTCCCTCAGCAGTCAGTCTCTCCTGTCCAGCTTCCTCCAGTTTATGTGCTGGGCATGATGTTCTGTGGTCTGGAATATCCCTTTGGCCAGTTTGGGTCAGCTGTCCTTGCCATGCTCCATCCCAGGTCCTTGTTCAGCTCTTCACTGGCAGAGCACAGGAACCTGAAGAGCCCCTGGCTCACAGCAAGCACTGCGGAGCAGCAACTGAGCCATCAGTGTGTTGTCAACATCAGTCTCATACTGAATCCAAAGCATCACACTGTACTGGCTAGTGGAAAGAAAATTAACTCTCCAGGACACAGGCTCAGTAGCTGCCTTTTACTCTGGACTGATAAAAGATAATGAGCTGCCTCTCCTTCAGATGCCTTCTTCATTAATGGTATGGGGAAGGCTGCAGCTGAGTAATACCATTAATCTGGGCTTTGGACAGCGCCATCATAAAAAATTGCAACTTTGCACCAGAAAGTACAATTATAAACTGCTTTTGCTAGTTCAAATTTATTCCAGAAATATCAACAGAAAAAACTGTAGAGCAGACTGTAGATGGGATCAAGACTGTGAACCAGGAGAGCTGCGATCTGCTGCACTGGGTCGTTTGTCACATGGCAGCTGGTGTGAAAACAACAGGTACAGGGAATTCTCAGCGGTGTGATTCCATTTGGCACATAGGCTGGGGGTTGGCACATGCCTTTTGATCCAGATTTAATTTGTGATGCTCACTGACCCAGTATTGTAGAGATCCAAATCTAATGAATGCAGACCCACTTTTCAGGGAGTTTGTTGGAATTGCACAGTAAGAGCAAGATGGGTGGCATTCTGTTTGAAATGTATTGTATGCTGGATATATCATTTATGCAAACCTTTTAAAACTGATGTAAAAATCATGTAGTTCTAGCAGATATTATTACAACCTTAATTCATATTTTTTCTATTTGTAAATCAAGCCTTGACACTACTTTGCCCTGTTTCTCATGGAAACCTAGCAGTTTCTAAAACAAATTTCTAACAAATTTCTTAAAATGTCTTTTACCGAGAAGCGACTTCCTGCCTTGATGTCATTCCATTTTGTAGCTTATTAGATTTTCTAAAACATCCTGTAGCAAAATGGACTGTCTGAAGCCAAGTGTTGACTTTTTAATGTTGATAAATTATTTTCTAGATTCTCTGTAGCTTTAGATTTTAATGCTGTTGTGTCTCCAAAACAGTCTTCCAAAACGTGTTTTAATACATGAAAAAAATATTTAATTGTGTACAGTTTCAACAAATAAATTAGGAGAAATCTAAGTTGTCAGAGCTAGGAATTTGGGGAAAGAAGAGTGGGGAGTGCCTAGATACATGTCTTGCCATTGAGATAAAGAAATAAGTAGTAGAGAAATGTAATATTGCAGGAAGATGTATGATTCAGTGAACAAATCCTGCAGCCCATTGCTAGATGGAGCAATCTCAGTCCCGTGTGCCACAGTGTAACCCACAGCTTCACAACAGCTCCAGTTCCCCAGCTGTTGTGCAGGAAGTACTCAGTGGAGGCTGACTACCAAGACAGTGGACTACTGGCTTACCAGACTGTGAGGCAGGCAGCAGAGCCAATAAACGGGGGGATTATCCAGTTGAATCACATGCCAATGTGAGGAGGATGAAGGACTGACCATTCTTGGCAGGAGTGAGCTAGTGCATTTCATGAAAGAATATACCTGCGTGGAAAGGAGGTGTGTATTTTGGCCCATGGAACACAAAATGTTAAAGGAATTTGAAATCTGGTTTTTGTACTTCAGTGGAGATGACAGTATTGCCAGTATCCATATGGAGTCAGTGATGTGTTTTGTCTTATTTTCAATATTTTAGAATGAAGCAGAGATGTTCTTAGTTAATATTCTTGTGAGCAAAGCAGGGAGTGAATATCCTAGAAGGATGTTTGGTTTAGTTATTTGCAATTTAATCTCAATTATTTATTGAAAACAAGGACCAAGTAAGAGAAGACTTAGTAAAAATCAGAGTTGAAAGTTTTAACAAAATCATCTTATCTTTCAGTATGAATTAGTGTAGCCTGTAACATATGTATTAACAAACAAATTAAGATAGTCTATGGATATCTAATTTTAAAATTCACCATATACCAAATCCTCCTTCCAACCTCCTTGGTTAGCACAGTCAGCATGTTATCAGCTAAACTGCATCTTAACAACTTAAGAAGCCAAATAATGCATCTTGAAGAGTGTTCTCAGTGTCTGTGAGTGATGCTGGCAAATCCAATCAGGATTCCAAGCATTACTTTGCAGTGCTGGGTGTCTTCAAACTGGAGTTGGTTCTCCATTATATTGGCACAGGAGTACCTCCACATACACATTTTGCTCCTGTGAGAAAAATTAAGTCAGTTTGACTTTTTTCAGATAAATCAGATGATGTTTCTTTTCCAACTTCTTATTTTGATTTATGGTTTTGAATTTTCTAAATTGCCCATACATCTTAGGTTTTTTGCCCACCTTTCATCTTAATTTTTTATTGCATGCTACCATTTTTTAAAACAATGACTCATATTTAGCTGTCTAGTGAGGACATTATTCTTCATCACTATCTGAGACTATCTCCTTCCTATAACAGAAATTAGTTTGAGGAATTAGTCCATTTTCAAGTTTTCAAACCAAATCCCAGCAGAGTTGTGGTACAATGCCCATCCATGCACTGGGAAGGAAGGCTTGAAACTTTCTTTGCTCGCTGCTGAGCCTTGATATCTCCTATTACAATCTCCCAGAGCTACCCAGAATGTCTACAGAACTATACCGTCTGACATTTTTTGTCAGAATGGGTAATATTTTAAACAAGAAGCAGCTGGAAAGAGAATTGATGCAAACAACAAAGGCCTGGTCTAGCTTTCAAACAGGATTAAGAAGTGATATGCCGGAGTGCATCTGTGCATTTTCCATTACAAAAGTGTCAGGTAACCGTCTAGTATTCCACATAGTGAAAAGTATATTTAATTTTCTGTTGTCTTCTGCATGTCAATGACAAGATTATTTGTTGTGTGATATAAAACTGCCGCTGTCACCTTTGCCTTTTGAAGAAATAGTCATATTGCATGTTGTAAATGTCTTCTTAAAACTATGTGGATTATTTTAAACAACTTGAAGTTAATAACAAGTAATATTTTAGGGACACAGTTTATATTTCTGTGATTTAATTATGGAAGCAAAATTGTAGGTTCAACTTCTCAGTTTTCCATTATCCAATTTAATTATAATCTGTATCTAAATTAGTTCAGTGCAGAGAAAATCACACAGCATTTCATTTTAAAGTCTTATTGCTACACTGCTTGGTTTTGGAATATCCCAGTGGTTAATTATTAAGAAATCATCATTTTCTTGAAGAAGACAGTATTGTTAAGAAACTACTTTTGGGGTGATTTTCTTGTTATTAAACTTTCCCTTGATCTGAATATTAAGAAAACACCGACGTCAGTGGGACAATTTTAGCAAAATTTACAAAACGTCCTTATTAATACACTACACTGTAGTAATTTCTGGATTTATTTTCAATTTTCTGTGACTTCCTGACTTAAAATGCTCTCGGTTTATATATACATGGAGTATTTAGTTCAGAGAACTACCTATAAAGCTGTTCTAAGATGGTTTTCAGTTTCCAGAATAGTTTCTCACCATTGAAACTGCACAGGTGTGCTAAATTTTAAAGCAGAAAGGCACTGAGGCTCTACAGAATTTAATTAGCTCTCACTTTACTGTTGTGTTAGCTAAAATACACTTTGGAGCTGTCAGTTGGAATTGGTGGTTGCATGGAAGAGGTTTTCATGAGGAGCATTGAAAGCACACTTCATCCAACTGCAGGGGCTATGTCTGCACCTCAGGGCTGCGCAAGGAACATTCTCAGTGCATTTTTCTGCATATTAGATTTCTGGGTCATCTTGTAATCCTGCAGACAGCATTGGATGAGTTCTTGAGGAAATATATGAGGTGTCTGGCATTTGTTCCTGTGGCGCTAAATAGTGTCCTGTTTGTCACAGCACGAGCATAAACACACACTGCAGCTTGCCAGTAGTGCTGGGGTGGGGCTGTTTGTTGCTCCTACGGCTGTGTGCCTGGCCATGTGCTGCGCTAGTGCCAGGGAGGAGCACCGGGACAGAAAATCCAGTGTTCTTGCACAGATGTACACGGGAAAATGCCAGAGGGTAGACACCTGAGTTACAGGCAGGCTATGGACAATTGCTTACTCTTGTATCAAGTGTACATAAAAGGACTTATAAAAGGGCACAGAATTAGAATGGTTTGGTTTGGAAGGGACCTTAAAGATATTGCCATGTGTCCCATGTAAAGAAAACATAACTGCAAAACTTAGAACATCTCTCTGAAAATTTAACCATCTTGTCTGTCCCATGTAACATATTAATGCTCACAATGTTAATCTTCAGTCTGTGTGTTCTCGGAGCTCAAGGCATTGAAGCTTGTTAGCCAAGTACTGGGCTGGCATCTTCAGAATGAGTTGAAGAAGAGTTTTACTGGATAACCAGCCCTAATTCTTCATAATTGAAGAATATTGCCAGAGAACTAGTTTACCTGAATAAGTTGTTCCCATAGTCAAATTCCAGTTGCATTACCAAATGCCACATCACCTTCTTTCCATTGTAGAAGAAGTTTACAGAAAGCTGTGTTCTAGGTCTGTATGGAAACCAGGACAGACCTTCCACATGGAGTTTCAGAGGCTGTCCTGGGACAGTCTGGGTTGTGTTGCAGGGCTGTGATGCTGTTGGAAGGCAGCACACAGTTTCAAAATGCCCTTTTCAAACCCTTGCCTTCCAAACTACTTATGGCTGCTATGTGAATGTTCTCATTAGAGAGAAACTTGGCTGTATTTGGTAGCAAATTGAAGTCCTAATTTATAATGTCAATGCTGTAAGCTGATTGCTTGTAAAAGGCTAAACACATTTAGTCTGCAGACTCTACTTTGTTACTGTACTGATTTTAGGAGCTATTGAAGAAAAGCCAGGTCAACTTGCAATAAATTAGAGGTTTACTTATTATCAGAGTAGGGATGGGGATTGTGAGTATTTGGAGTTTAAAGGATATGTGAACATGTATTTAAATACTTTTCTGTCGTTTTCATTTACAAGTTTAAAACAAGGTTTGGAAAAGATGTAAGTTTGCTTTGTTTAAAGCAAGGGTTATGTTGCCCTTTGAGTTCTTTGCTAATTAGATGTTTCTATTTTAATATAGCATTGTATTTCTTAAAGGGGTGCCATTGGGATGCAAAACAAACCAGAGACAATCTGCTTTTCAGTTAAGAGGAGTGTTTTGCCAACATTATTTTCAGCCAATTATAAATTAAGGCATTAAGATAACAGAAGCAAGACATACTGGACTTTTTTCACTTTGTTCCCTATGGCTCTCTCAGTGACCTAAATTTAAATTGAATTTATAAGAATGCAGTTTTCGTTCGACCTGTACATTGTAATTGGATTTTAGTGGTCGTTTTAACTGATCAAGATCTAAATATATTTTCAGTAAGTTTTTGTGCTATTTTTACAGGGATACAGCTTGTGCTATTTCAGCTTTGTAAACCTGTCTCTTCTTTTGGAATATCACTATTTCTCACTAGCATTCTGTAGATGAAATTTTCCTAAAAGCTAATTTTATACATATATAACTACAAATGTTTTTTTTCTTTTCATGTTTAATATCATTGTGAATTACATTTGTAATTTATTTAAATCTCTTGACAATTCATTTAAATATGTGAGAATTTTTGAAATGTAGTTCTCTTTTGAAGAGATTTTTCCAGCACATGAACTGGTGGGCCACCTAGTACTGAGTATTACAAAGGAAAAGTACTTAATGCAAACGGAAAGGAAATGTGCATTGTAGAAGCTTTTTTCACAGAGTTGTCAGATATTTAAAGTTCTGCATTCAGTGTTTTGGCAGTTGTTCGTATGAGAGGTTAAAGATACTCAGTTATTATTGATGTGTTTGGCTTTTAATAGCAGTCGAGCAAAATTCATTACAAAAATGCAAATCAAGCTAATGGAAGCCTGCAACATCTGCTGAATCATTTTCTCTAAATAGTAAGGAGTCCTGTATGTGCTTAACTTTTCCATTTAAAAGTGCTACACACTATGGCTCTGAAACTGGAAATGACAAGGAATGGGCACAAAACAGTGAGGAAAATATACATTTTAAATTGTCTGTTATGTTAATAGATACGCTGCCACGGGCATATACTGCTTTTTCTCTGAAGGTAGAAATTATTAATTATTATCTCTTTTTTGACCTTGCAAAGAAAAAATGCAGCTCTGTGTTCCTGATGTCCATCCTCCATACTTCTATCAGGGTTAGCTTTTTATTTGATATCATATGCTGCAGACCGTTCTCCTGCAACCTTCTGGAAGACAGCAGGGCCCGTGGAAAGAATAAGGGAATGCTCTTTTCATAGGTGTTTCAGAGATGTTTTATTCCCAGCCGCATGGCTGGAGTTCAGCTCACAGAGTGCAGAATCATATGACATCCAGAGTTCCTGGGGTAGGGGAACATAAATGACCAACAGGGACACAGAACTTGGGTACATGTGACCAGGGGCAGGGAAACACTGTGCCCAGGCCATGCTTCCACCCCAGGGCCCACTTCCCCCAGGGGAAACGGGGCGGGGGGAGGAGGGGGGCAGAACCCCAACAATCATAATACTCATTTAAATGTTTTTTGAATACCTGTGAAGCTGCAGTTTACAGTACACAAATACTGAAAGGTTTTTATATCATAATAAAAACAATGCTAACATTCAGGAAAGGTTTTTTTTGTTTTTTCTATTAGAGGACTAATACTTAGCTGTATTTTCCTTTTTTTTTCCGTGGCTTTTTCCTCCCCATGAATGACTAAGTTTTCATATGGAGATTGAACAGAGCTATCATTCTAACCTTGCTGAAATAACAAGAACTGACAGAATAGATGATGGTCAGTCTTTTGCATTTCCAAAGATACTGTTTAATACAACTGAATGAGGGATGAAATATGGGAGAGGCGTCCCTTAAAGTTTCTGGAAGGTCTTTTTGTAGACTGGAACTCCATTCTTTAATTAACTAGTCACACTGAGTATTTCAGATCCCTGTATTTTGTTGATTGTCCTCACTGAAATCTAGTTGCTATGAAGTACATTTAAATTTTAAAAGTTACTTTCTTGCATAAATTAATAATTTTGCTAGTCTTTGCCATAATAATTTAGTAAATTAGCTGTTGTGCACTTTCAAGAAATAATGAACTGGCAGTGAGATATTATTTCAGTGAGCTGTTATTTCTTTTATTTCTTCATAGACTCTTTTTTTTCTTTTCTATGAGATCTGCACTATTGATTTGTGTCCCAGTAAACTTACAGTATTTGGGCTGGCTCTAAAAGCCTGCTTGTCCTGACACATTCTTTCATACAGCATCTGCAGTTGTGTGTACTATGTTTCATATGTGTAAATGACAACCGCCAGATTGTTAATTTCATTTTTCAGTGGATAAATACCATCAGTTTCCATAGATGCAGCCTTACAAACAGATGAATACAAATGTTTTCAGATGTGAGCATTGCAGTATAGATTCCCTCCATGACTATTCATCTTTATTTCTCAGTTAGCACTGCCTGCATACTTCTTAGCCACTACTTGTTAAAGATGCACTACTCATTTCTTCTTTTGCTGACTAAGACTCTTTCAAGTTTCTTTAATTCCCAATTAGCTTTTCTTTGCTAATAGTATCATTAATGCCTAAAATAGCGCTGTCGCTCTGAAGGTTGAAATCATCACAAAGTCAGCAAGTGTTACTAAGGTTCCATACATTTGTATAGCTTTTAATGAAAATGTGCTAAGATTTCTTCCAACTGGGCAATTTAAGCATGGGAGCTTCCTTGTCCAAACTGCATGCTAATAGAAGCTGTGTGGAAATAAGAAGTGTTATGCCTGAGAAACTGCTTTTTATTGTGAATTAGGCTGCATTTAGTGCCCTAAAACTCTCTCAGCACACCACATTGAGTTCAGTAGCAAAGTATTCAGGAAATGCTTTTACTTCATCCCATTTTTCCTTGTTAGGGATTTAGAGTGTATCCCAGGGTTTTGGCCTTGCCTCCCAGTAATATTATTTCTACCACCCTATGCTGAACAGCAAAACCCACCTGACATCAGTGGGAGGAAGTGCCCTGTAAAGCAGCAGCAGTGTCTCTTTTTGTCCCACAGCTGCAGCAGAAGGGGAAGATGGAATATAGTATTGCTTACTTACTGTTTTGATTTGGACTCCCCTTCTAACTTCCCACCACACCTTGTCCGTCTCCCTGAAAAGCTGAGAAAGGGCAGGTCAGGTGTCAGTCAACCAGCCCACAAATGAAGCAGTCTGGGCTAATGAAAATTCCTGTTTCTTGGAAAACAGCAATAAAGGTGTCTGTATAAATAAAAATTGCTTTGTATTTCAGCATTGCTTACAAGCTCCCAAGTTTGACTGTTAATCTTTGCCTTTATTTCTTCTGGATATGTATAACTCATGTCAGTATTTATCAAAGGTCTTCCTTGCTATGTGCTATGTCTGTGTGCTCTCAGAAGTAACAGGATTATTGTTAAATTACTGCTTTTTGCTAAAATAGATCATTTTATTAGTTTTCCATGACTTCATGAATGCAAGTGGGTGCATTCTCTTCTTAACAAAACCCCACCCAACAAGGAAAAGGAAAGTTATTTGAGAAATGCCTGCCCCTCTGCATGTATTTTTCTGCTTGAAATTTGGTTAAATTATCCAGAAGGATTTTGAAGGTGTTTCTACATCTCATTATGAATTCTGTGCAATGCAAAAATCTCAACTTTATTTTTGTCTCAGAAGTACACGTCTGATATAAAATTCCCTTTGGCAAGGAAAAGATTTTAGCATTCCACAAATCCAAATTCTTTTGCTTATGGCTACATCCCAGTTGAATCGTTAGATTTTCCTTGGAGATCTTTCAGAGCCAGGAACATGATTCTTTCAGCAGGGTATGGTGCACATCATCTTCCAGTTTGAACTGGTTCATTCTCCAAAGATGCAGGAAATGTGTTGTTCAGCCTGGCAGTACTAATCCAAAAGAGACACAAAAGGGAAGGATGGGACCCCAAAGTTTGGAAGCATGAAAATGTAGATGCTGGTGCAGTGAGATTTAGTTAATCAGTTAATGTTTTATTTTTATTAAAATGTAGAAACTTGAATATTTCAAAATAATATAACAACATTTCTATTTTGGTAATATCTCTTTCACACAGTGGCTTTCTTTTGGGATGCAAGAACAAAGTAAATCTACTCGTTATTTTCAAACAGTCTCATACTTTCTTCAGAAGAATGGAAGAAACAAATTAACACTACTTTACACCTACTGCTGACAGTACATAACAGCAATTAAAAAATGAACTGCGTGAACTGGCTACTGTTAGTTCATATAAAAGCAAGTGCTGTGCTTTTTGTCTAGGCCTGAAAAAAGATGAGTCCTTTAGCCTCATTTTTTCTCATGCTAAATATGAGTCTCTGAGTAAGCACTGTGACACCTCCATTCATGGACCTTGTCTCTGTCTGTCCTTCCAGGGGTCACAAACGCAAACTGGATGAAGATGATGGTGCCAGTGAATCCAGTAAAGAATCCAGCAATGAAGATGAGGAGGGAAGCAGTTCTGAAGCGGATGAAATGGCAGCAGCACTTGAAGCTGAACTGAACGACTTCATGTGAGATTCATGCAGAAGACAGAATTTGTAATTATATTTTACTTCTCATAAACAGATCAGACTTCAGATGAGTCCCTTATGTCAGTACTCAATGTTTTTCCAAAATGTGTGTGTATATTTTGCAAAGCAACTCAAGAGGTGATACATTATTTTACAAAATCAGAAATAGATGTTTTTAAGTTGTTTTACTAAAGGAAAATATACTTTTTTAAGCAAAAAAAAAGTATTAAATGGAACATGGTGTGCTATGCCAAAGACATATTAGGAGCTCTGCAGAACCTTCATGTATGGGACAGTGGTACAAAGATTTATGATTAAACATACATCAAGTTTCTAAAAATATTGCAGGCTGTGGTTTATGGCTTACAATCTTCAAATAAAGGAGATGGAGTTGTCTGGGTAGTACAGCAGGAACCTGACGAACTGGTCATCCTTTTCCACAAATAAAGCTATCAAATATAAAAGGATTTTTGAAATAAAAAAGAACTATTTATATTTGTATAGAAACAGAGAATGTGATATGCAAGCTTTGTGAACTCTGCACTTGACCCACCTGTCATTTGCTTGTAAAAGAATACACAGTGATCAACATTCATGGTTTTAGGTTACTTTGTTAAATAGTTGAGTTCTTTAGAGACATCGTTTAGATTTTTAACTTCTATTCTCTGTAACCAGAAATTTAGCACAGCAGACTATGTGGTCCTGTACTGCCACAAGATGCATATTCACCCATTCGTGTTGTCTTGGAAAGAACAAGTGCTACTTCAGTCTAGACAGAATTTAATTTCTTTGACAAGAGATCTGATGTAAAGTTTTTGTATATTCTATTTCATATTTGACCCACAAAACAGATTTTCTTTCATTTAATAAAGGTTCATTTTGTATGCTTTGTTTCTCTTTCCTGTTCATTTTCTTCCATCAAACATAAGGCACTTTTCTCTATTATCTTTCCTTTATTGTACATGAAAATAATGAAAAACGTTGAAAGCAGGTGCAAATTTGTAGGCAGGTAGCTGAAGGACAGAAGAGAAACACTGGCTCAGAAGATTCATGGACTCCTAACATCTGACATTTTCTCAGGTGTCTTTGACTGGCCTCTGAAATTACCATAAGAGTTGTTACTCTGGGATTGAATTTCTGAGGCTAGGACCATGGTTTATTCTCAATTGTTAGCAACAGGAGATTGAATCCTGTTAATAATATGTTTGCAAAAGAAGACTCATTAGTTCATATGTCATGGTTAAAAGAAAGTACATTCTGGTGCAAAAATACTTCATTTTTCCACTTAGCGGAAACCAGAACATTTCAATAGAATATCAGCTGCTTTACAAAAAGCACTCTAATTTTAAAGCTTCATAATGACAATAAAAGGAAGACTGAGAAAATATAAGAGCCTTTTCAGATTAATACCACTTTTCCACTTCAGAATGCAAAGTCAGCATCCACAGACAAAAATAGTGGATTTTGTGGGAAAATGGTCTGTTTCCTGGACATTTACACAGGTACCACACAGCTGAATGCTACGGTGCTCTGCCTGCTGTAGCTCTCCATGAAAACAAGCAGGATGTCCCCACGTGACTTTCATCATATAACAAGAGAAAAAATGCTTGTAAAACGGGAAATCAAAATACTTTCTTTTTTTCAGTAACCTGAATGCAGCCTCCCCAGCTATCAGAGGATGACTCCTTGCAATTAAATACCAAAATGCCAGGGGTTGTGGGGTGCATTTTGTGTTTTCTTAAAACCCCACTTGAAATAATGTGAAATAACATCAGCTTTCTGGGTCACTGTGATCCTGCAAATGACTTGACAGCACAAATTTCAGCAGAGACTTGTTCTGGCTGATGGTCTTTGCCAGTCACGCAACTCTGTGGCAGCATTCAAGCTCTGAATGTAAACACAGCCAGCAAGCAAAGCTGGGCAGGCTCTGCCTCAGTTCAAGAAGCTTTGCTGGGTGCTGCATCTCTGGTGAGGAAGGCTGTATCTTCCTCCCAGTATTGTTTTATGGGTAAATGGTTTAACTGGTGTCAGGGAGGTCTGGGCAGGAGTCCTAAAAGCCATCAGCACTCCAGTATCTTTTAACTATCCCTGCCCTCCAGTCCTTGGAGTAGGGGGGGCCTAGCACAGGTAGGGTTGAGAGCCACCAACCCACTGCTTGCTGCTGGAGCAGTCCAGAAGGTATTGAGCCTGCTTTCTGCTGAAAGTAGCCCCCTGCTCATTCAGGTGGCTGTGTCGAGTGCACTGGTCACCAGTCTATGCACAGGCAGGAAAGAGAAGTGGAAACTGAAGACTGATAAGTTAAATGAGATGATATGATAAGTTAAATGGCCATTCTAACCTGCCACCAAGAAGTCTCTGGATATATGGAGTTGTCACTCACTCCCACTAGCTTACACTTTTTTGAAGGTGCAGGAGCATCCTACAAAAAGCAACAAATGTGCTTTGTGAAATGACTTTAACTCTTCATTAGGTGACCTAGATATTTTGACTGGGTGTTTTATCCTCCCTTCTTGTTCTAATTCTGTACATTATGTAGCTAGCAAGGACGTGCTGCCAGCGAGGGCACTCTGATGGCTGAAGCGGAGACCACATTCCTAGTGAGGCTCTTGAATTTACTGGACCGTACTGGTTCCTGAAAGGGTACCAGGTGTGGAAATGAGCACAGAAAGGACACCTTGCTTCATTAAGCTTTCTAACCGTGTACTATCACTGCTGGCCAGGAAAGATGGCTTCTGAGGCCTCATGGTTATTTAAGAACTGCTAAGAGCCATCATTTTGATTTAAAGACCAACAGTTTTATTTTCTCCTCCTCTTGCCCTCACCAATACTTACGAGAATGAGAAGACATCACAGCTCTGATGAGGATCATAGAATAGTTTGGGTTGGAAGAGACCTTTAAAGGTCACCTAGTCCATTCTCCCTAGAATGAGCAGGAACATGTTTAACTAGACCAGGTTGCTCAGAGCTTGGTCCAACCTGGCCTCAAATGTTTCCAGGGATGGGCATGAGGTGGGACCTGTGATAAAAGCAAAAGGCATCACGTAGTGACCAAGCTTTTCTCCTCGTGCCTGTGCTGGGGAGGGGGGAAGTGGAGGGAGCAGTTGCTTAACACGGAGACATGGAAAGCTCCAAGCATGCAGATACTTTCACGGTTGGGTTTTGTGCGTATGTGAAGAAGGCCTCAGGTTTTCTCAGTGTTAGATAGTAACATTCTCTGTGAAGGGTGGGAAGTCTCAATTTTCCTTCTTGGCACTACTGCTTGCAGAATAGGTGACTGTTACAAGTGTGAAAATACACATACACAAACCTGGAGCTGTACCTAAAGATTTCTCAGCTCTGCCTAATTTTACTACTGTGAACATTGCAATAGATGACAAGTCAAAGAATAAATACATAGTGGTCTTGTTAAGGAAGTAGGTCTCATTGTGTAGCTGAAAATTCAGCATGAGAAGACTCCCAGTTCTCACTACCTGTAGGCAAGCTTTTTATACATTTGTTTTTCCTATCCAATCCCACCTTCTGTTGTCATTTCAGAAGTGTTTGGAGCCCAGCACCCATCTCAGCCTACTCTTCCTTTTCTCTCCGAGGAACGGAGGCAGCAGTATCCAATCTCCCAGGCAGCATCACCTGCAGCAGGCATACATACCTGTCCTGATAGGCTGCAGCTGCATATCCTGTGCTCTTCCTGCTGACCTGGCTTTGTGAGAGAGAGAGTGAGAGAGGGAGATGAACTATAATAACAGCAGTAACAAATAGTACAGATAAGTGGAAATACTGCCTTTCTGTAGGCTGGATGTGAGTGCTTCCATGTGGAAAGAGGAACATCTTTCTTCTAGGAATTTATTCCTCGGTGTCATACAGCTCATAACCATAAACAGAAAAACCTTTGCTTTTGGTCTGGTCTCCCATGTAGATCAACTGGATCATTCCCAGCAGCTGTTAAGTCATTGTCCCCAAGAGCCAGGCCAGCTGCTTTCCTGGATCTCCTCAGGGCCCACATGAACCCTGTGATCTTTCTCCCCCAAGGAAAGAGTAAGTCTGTTGTCATCAATATATGCATCACAGAATGGCTGAAATGGGAGTGGACCTCTGGAGGTCATCTGGTCTAATCCCCTGCTCAAGCAGGGAGGGTCACCTACCATTGATTGTCCATGTCCATGTCCAGTCAGTTTCTTGGATGTCTCCAACAATGGAGAGTTCACAGCCTGTGCTCAGTCACCCTCGCAGTAAAAAGATACTTCTTTTTTTTTTTTCTTCTTTTTTTTAGGGGATGTGGAAAGGGAAAATATGAGCACAAGGAGCATGATTGATTGCTGGCTAAGACAGAGGAGGCATATTCTCAAAGAGGAGAAACTTTAGGATGCATGATTGCCAGAAGTTTGTTTTCTTTCAAGTCCAGAACCAGACACTGTACTGGAGAATCCCCTACCATATGTTAATGAGAGTGTGGATTTTAATATATATGTGATGGGGTTTTGAGCCACTTGAGGTTTTATTTGGGAACAAGATTTGAGAAGGATGCCAGGCACTTGGGACACAGGATTGCTAGAACTATGGAGAAACAGACATGAGCTATAAGTCAAGCCCTCTTTTGCGCAAATTCGTTTTCCGGTACAACAAATTATTCCTTTTACTCTTCTGATTCTCTGTGACTTTCTCTTTTTGCTGGTGAGTGGCAGAAATGCCGCGTGACCTCATCCCATGGGAGGGTGGGGTTGGCATAGACCCCAGCCCCAGCGCACTCAGATCACTTACTTGGCAAGATGGGGGCTGATTTTGACTCAGATTCTGTCACGTGCACTGAGCAGAGGGTGGGTTTGATGTGTTTGCATTACTTGACATTCCTGACTTGCAGGAGCCCTTTTAAAACCCCTGAATTTCTCATCCCTGCAGGTCTCATGCCCACAGAAGCTGTGCTGCCACCCTCTGAGTCAGAGCTCCCTTGGCAGAAGATGATTAATTCTCTTTTCTTTCTACACTCTGTCCTAACTCTGTTCCCTGAAAAGACAAGGAGCCACATATCTGGTAGATATAAGTACATATGACACTTCTAAAGATCTCCATACCAAGATGAAGCTGGACTGGCTTAGTCATTGGGTGGGTTTAGAGGCACTTTAAAGATAGAGTAGATGCTAACCTGTAACACCAGAGGTAAAAGTGCATTTTGTTGCCCTATCTGTGGGATGGTCAGCTGTGTCCACAGGTTCCTTCCATGTGCTGTCCTCTTCCTCTGAGCGGTCTTCCATGAGTCAGTGTGTCTTGCCAGGAGACTGGGAAGCAGAAGAGAGAGACCTTCCCCCTGAGTCACCACTGCCATCTTCCTGAGCCAAACTCTCACCAGAGCTGGCAGACAATAACTGTATTGCAAAGCCATGTAGGTTTAATAGGCGGTGAAAAACACCCATCCTTCTCTAAGTCTGCTCTTAGAGCAGTGCAGTTTTCCTCTGTCCCTTCTACATCTGCCAGGGGAAGTCTTGACAAAGTGAATCACAGTGACAGGTCTCTACTGACGATAATCATGAGGGAGAAACCTTGACCAAGGACTGTCAGAAGCACTGAGTCCTCCTCCCTTTCCCTTCTCTACAGGCAACTGACATCTCTAAGTCCCCAAGACTGTTTGCCTGTCAGATTTTGGATGTGGTTTCTGCTTCACAACAATCAAGCTGTTCTTGTTGAAGCACAAATTACCATTGCTATTGATCAACTGTAAGTGGCAAAGCCCTTAGGCAACAGGATCCTCCTCCTCATCATGCTGCCCTCAGACCAGGCGCTGGTGCTCTTCTGGCAGGGAGCACAACAAGAAGTCAGAAAAGCTTCTTATCTTTTCAGATCTATCACTATAGATATGTATGACACTTTCAGGACATAAGTATTAAATATGTCACTTAGTTGCAATATAAATGGTGCTTGGGAGCTCCTTTGTTTTAATTAAGTGGATGAGTTTGGTCCTCAGAGAGCTCAACATGTCCTTGGGTGAATAAATGTTTTAATAATTCAACTTTGTCTCTCATAATCTTATAGCTGCAACCCACAGAAAAGCTTTCTTTTCCTTGACACTGAATACCAAACAAAGAACACTCCATTTAATTCCTCTGCTTTTTGCTTTCTGTCGTTGGATCCAAGCTCTCAGCCAGCCTCTCAGACCAAGGGGTGAGCCCCAGGATAGGACCCATATGCACAGCAGCCCTGTGCCGAGCCCACAGGACACAGCCATCAGCCGCATCCTCCTTGGCTCGCCTCCCTCTGGGGGCTGCCTGTGGAAGCCGTGTCACCTCTGAGCCTACCTCAGAGGAGCAACAGCTGTGCATCTTCCAGCATCCATCGACTTCACTGACCATCACCTTTCTCTCACTGGTGGAAAAGGCGTTCAGCTTGCTGGCACAAAGCACATCTTCCCCTGCAGCTGGCTCCTCCTGTCAGCAACCCAAGACACTTTTCAGCGCTTTGGGTTTTGGCACTTTAAATCTCTTTTCTTTTTTAAAATTCCTAAGACAGCTAAGGAGGTGAAAGCAGGCCCCTAGTGGGCTGTGGGATTGAAAAGAAAGAAGAGTCTGAAAGTTGTGAATTACCAGAAGAACTCATCTCTCACTACAGAGGCTATGCTTGGTGTGCATTCATCAAAACATACCCATCAGGCAAGGAAAGGTGAACAAAGGCTGGACACTGTCTTCTTGCATGAGAGGGTCCTCAGTCTATAAGGGGAAAGAAGAGTGCAAAACAGAGGTTCATTAGATCAGAAATTCTCCTCTACAGAATGCGTCCAGGGCTATATCAGCCCAACACCTACTGTTGTCCTTGTAGCTGGAACTGCAGCTTGTACACAGGCCACCGAGCAGAGCATCTGGTTTGCTCCATTATAGGAGGGTGCCCGTAGGTGCAGACTAGGGCACGACAGGGGTTAATTTCAGCTGTGGCTTTACATAACTTTTAATTGACTGCATTTGACATCTGTGAGGCAAAGGCACTAACAGCCGCAGCGGAAGTGCTGAGGAATAAGTCCCTGAGTAATTCCTGGTTTATCCCCAGCTTATATCGTTTACCTCATTACAGGACTGCCTGCAGCCTTCAGCTGCTCTCTGCTTCCCCAGGGTTAATAGATTTCACATGTCTCTGTGCCACATCCCTGTCTCAGCTGAACTCTCCCCGCAGACACACCACAGCCTCCTCCATGCCCACGAATGGTGAGTTGGTGTGAAGACAATCCTAGTGCTCTGTGATGGGGATGCAGCAGCTGCTGCCTGAAAATGTGTGATGTTCAAAGAGCAGCTCTGGCTACGGTGCTTTGCTGTGATGCAGAACAGGCCTGAGTGGCAACGCAGAAACAGCTGCTGCTTTCAGAGAGCAAATAACAAAAATGCTGCCCGTGCTGGAGAGGGACAGATTGCAACTGTGCTGCAGCTCACTCACTTCGGACTGCAACCAACCTGGAGCAGCCCTGAGAAGGACATTTTGTGCCCCTCACTGACAGCACAGTCACTGAGATGCTAGTGTCCAGAGAAGGGCAGTGAATCTGATGAAGGGTCTGGAGCACAAGTCTGATGAGGAGCAGCTGCGGGAGCTGGGGGTGTTTAGTCTGGAGAAAGGAAGCTCAGAGGGGACCTTATCATTCTCTACAACTGCCTGAAAGAAGGGCGTAGCCAGGTGGGAGGTGGTTTCTTTTCCCGAGTAGTGAAGGGATAGGACAAGAGGACTGTACTTCAAGTTGTGTGCCAGAGGAGGTTTACTTGGATCTTAGGAAAAAAATTCTTTACTGAAAGGATGGTCAGGCATTGAAACAGGTTGTCCAGAGAGAAGTGTTCAAAAGGCATGGGGACATGGCACCAGGAAACATGGTTTGGTGGTGGACTTGGCAGTGCTGGGTTAACAGTTAGGGTCAATGAGCTGAGAGGTCTTTTCCAACTTAAACTGTTCTATAATTCTATGAAACAGCCCCTGTGTGTTGGTCTCTGCCTGGGTTTGGGTGAAGCAGGTCCTCACAGTCAGCATGAGCTCCATCCCCCAGCAGCCTCATCTGGAATCCAGGTCTTGGTATTAGGGGCACAAAATGTGTTGCTTTTCTTAGATCCCCCATTGCTTGTCTTTGTGCTGCAAAGGGCTGTGGGACACCATGGAGCTCCTAGAAGGGCATCTCCTGGCTAGTGGAAACTGCTGTGTCTCCCTTGATGGAAACCTTGGAGCCCTCCAAGGAGCTCACGCTGGCTGAAGAGGTACTCTCTGGCATTTCTGGAAGTTGTTATGGACCACTTTTCAGATCAGAAGTAAGAATTTAAAACTAATTCAGCATCCTCTTCTGGGTCAGTGTGGAAGTATTTGGAAACCTAGAGAGCGCAAAGGAAAAACTGCTTTCATTGCTCAGAGTTTCCTGACATAACACTGAAGGCTCCATGCTTGTAGCTCTCATGCTATGATGTTCACTTGGCTTTCTTGGGAGATATTTAGCTAATCATTATCATTTAATACCTCTGTGTCTGTAGATATTGCTGCACCACTCTTGTGACACATTTCTGCTACTGGCTGTTACAACTCTCTTTCCATTTAAAACCATGGAGCCTGCAAACTACAGGAATTTCAATTTGCACTTTAAGAAAATGTGAATTTTCTTCTCTACTCCTTGAGGTTGTGAAGCAAACTTTGAAATCATGTCCTGGCTGCACTGTGAAAAAGCTCAGCAGCTCAGCAACAAGTATACCTGGTGATTTTTAAGCTAAGCTCACAGCTTAGTGGGGGTTTACATGCAATTTTGAATGTGAGGGGCTGTGAATAATAATAGTAGTCTTGAGGCAACGAGGTGTAATGAGGTAAACAGTAAGAGAGTTTCCCACTGAGCTGAAACGAGACTCCTTCAAATCTTTTGTGAAATTTTGACACAGCTCAAAGAAATATTTTCTGAGGAGCATGTGGGCTGCAATATTGGGAACAGGTTCTTCCAGTGTTAACAAGTAAGGATACTGCCTCAGAAATTACATCCAAGCATTTTCAGAGTTGAATGTCTTATAAATATATTCTTTATGTTCTGATGTGTGAGATTGAGCACTGGAGGGTGCATCTGTTTTCCAGCAGAGAGGATCTGAATGATGTAGTTCGAAGAGAGGAGCTAGAGCTCAAAGATGAAGCCTTGCTATGAAGTATCCTACAAAAGAAGAACACTAGACCAAGATTCAGAGATATTTGGGGTGAGAGGGATGAAAATCACTCCAGACACCAGCGACTTCAATGCAGTGGTGTGAATACGAGTCACTCAGAAAACTCATGAGTATCCTTTGTTTCAGGCAGTTTTTGCCCCCATAAAGACTACCTGAGACACAGGCTCTGGCTGAAAATCATCTAGGGCAATCAGTAGAATTTCCGCTTGCGATTCCCTTTCCATTACTTTGGCATTTTGGGCCAAATGTTTTAAAACATTTCTAATGTCCCATCTTGAAATTATCAACATTCAGTTCTTCATCGGTGCTTTCAAGAGGCTCAAGTTCAGCTGGCTGCCTGTGCACGCAGACCGACTGATTAAAGCAAGAGTATATTCTTGTTTGCACCTGCTCCTCCTCTGTCTTTTCATGATTTAAACTAGAAGCCTAATGTGGCCAACAATGTTAAAAATTGTGTGAGATGCTGCACCTATGTGAGAGCAAACCACAGTACCAACAAGTGCTGGGGGATGAAGAGATGGACAGCAGCCCTGCAGAGAAGGACTTGAGGGGGCTGGTGGATTAGAGGCTGGACATGATCCACAATGTGCACTTGCAGCCCAGAAAGCAAATCCCATCCTGGGCTGCATCCAAAGCAGCATGGGCAGCAGGGCAAGGGAGGGGATTCTGTCCCTCTGCTCTGCTCTGGTGAGACCCTACCTGGAGTGCTGACTCCAGCTCTGGGGTCCTCATCACCAGAGGAGGGCCACAAATACGGAGTATCTCTCCTATGAAGACAGAGTGAGAGAGCTGGGATTGTTCAACCTAGAGAAGGGAAGGCTTCAGGGAGACCTCACTGCAGCCTTTTAATACTTGAACGGGGCTTATAAAAAAGGTGAGAACAGACTTTCTAGCAGGGCCTGCTGGGATAGGACAACGGGTAGTGGTTGTAAGCTAAAAGAGGGTAAATTCAGACTAGATATAAGGAGGAAATTTTTGATGGTGAGAGTAGTGAAACACTGGAACAGGTTGCCCAGAGAAGCTGTGGATGTCACATCCCGGGGGGACATTCAAGGCCAGGCTGAGCAGGGCTCTGAGCAACCTGGTCTGGTTGAAGATGTCCCTGTTTAATGCAGGAAGGGTATTAGACTAGATGAGCTTTCAAGGTCCCTTGCAACCCAGATTATTCTATTATTCTATGAAAAACATCAAGGCCCTGAAGCTGAGCTTCTGCACCAAGTTGATTTGAAGAATAAATTTTGAAAATATAAAAATAGGCTTTTAGCAGCCTGCCTGACAGAGGCAGAGACATTGTGTGGGCAAACTGTTCCAGAACACGGCTGTGCAATGGTTATTAAGAGCTGTACTTCCATAATAACAGTGCTGGGAGCTTTCCTTAGTAAAGAACGATAAGCAAGTTTCAGCTTCTTCCTTGCTGAGACCTGGAGGCAGCACGGTGCTTGGTTAGCTCTGGTGCATTATCCTGTAATAGCTAAGCAATATACTTTGAGTGAAGGTTGAATAATAGAGTGTTTTCTCTTCCCCCCCCCCCCCCACTTTACTTTCAGTGTAGCATCTTCCATTGTTGGTTATTGTCATTATCAACTGATTTCCCCAATGACGGCTCTAACCATCATTTCTAGCTTCTGGGCATTAAGCAAAGATTGCTGCAGCATAATTGGATTAATTTAGAGACTGACTTTGAACAGCATAATTAATTTGAATTTTATTCTGTTTTCTCTAGACACTTACTTCACTAAGAATCACAACGCCTGTGAACTTGCACATGGACTCGAGTCTGCTACAGGCAAAGCCTTCATGAGTGGGAGCCCCTCCTTGCTAAGTGGGTACCTTCACCTGCACTCCATGCATCCCTCCACTGGGGAGGGGTTCTCACTGGGCTTCATGCGCCTTCCTTCTGCCACCTTTTGAAAGGGCTTTGTGTGCCCGAGGAGTCATGAACCGACTCACTTCTCCACCATCACTGTGGGGGTTGCTTTGTGCTGCAGGAAGGGCTTTGTTCTCTGGCACAGGGTCTGTCACTGCTGTGACACGGGATGTGGGTGATGCTACACGTGGGGACCGGCCCGCCCAGCTGTCCCCACATGGACACTGCTTCAGGGCTGCTCTGCAGCACACTTGGTTCTAACATCACCAGGGCCTTTCCAGGCATTTAGCTGTGTTGCTGTCGCACCCACCACAGCAAACCTTGCATCCTGCCATGGTTTCTAACTGAGTTTTGATTCTGTGTCTCACAGATGTGGGTGTGGAGTGGGGAGTGCCCTACAGACACTGCAGCAGGGCCTGGGGGTGCCTGGTCAGGTCCCTGAAGCAGCATGCACTCACCACGGATCCCCAAAGCACACTTCATGGTTCACTCCCAAAGCTTTCTTTTTCTATGCAAAACATCTTCTCTTGGTTTTCACCACACATCTTCACAGATTGTTAGGGAATAAAAAGGCTTTTAATTATAAATTAGAATAATTATTAAAAACTCGACTGAGTAGCATGGCTGCAGCCCATCCTCCTGAGTAGCTCTGAGCTCCCTGTGCCATTTCAGCTCCTCTCGGCTGACTGCAGAGGTTGGCGGAGGTGCTCAGCATATGCCCTTCCTGCTATGGAAAGGGGTTTGTCTGGGATATTTGGGCAGTGGTTTACCTCAGAGATGGAGCTGCCCAGGCCTAGGATAGGATCCTAGCATGAGTCACTCTGGCTTGTACTACCTGTCACAACTTACACACAGTGCATGGGACTTTTGCATTCCCAACAAGCCCAAGGTTGCTGTCCCACTAATTTCAGCAGACTGAGGATGTCCTTGCCATGCCTTTGGAAAGCCCCTGGCTCTCGTATTCATGTGTGGCAGCACACTGCTGTGATCACATCCCATCATGCCCGCTCAAAGTAGAAAAGCAAAAGGGATACAGCTGTGTTAGTGCTTCCCATTCCAGTGCCAAGAAACAACAGAACTAAAAGCAGTGTTGGTACTAAAGGGCTACTGGCCCTTGTCCTTCCTATTGTTTTGGTGAAAGGGAGTGATGCTGCCCAACATACAATTCAGTCCTCTGAAAGCCACCAGATTCTGTGCCTGCAGCAACCTGGTATCCTGTTTCCAAATAAATCAGAGATGGAAGGAATGGAGACAACTCAACCCCTATTGCCCAGTGATGCAGGGTGCTCCCTTGGAAAGTCAGCTGCTCCTCACCTGTCAGCATCTGCTGCAGGCATCAGCCTAGGGGTACATACTCCCTGCCTGCACTGCTGCCTGCAAGTGCCACAAGGCAAAAAAACACCTGTCCTCCTGGTTTTCCATACAAAACTGTATATGTGCACTTGCAGGTGGAGTTCATGTCCTTTAACACATAAAGGCCATGATCATTCTAGGAATGTTCACAAAAATGTAGTTGCTATAAGGCCACTTCTTCTCCTGCTTGGTATTGTCTTGTAATAAATTTCTTGATGATTTAGTTGAGTTAGTGGAATATATCCACGCTAACACCATTAGCCTTTTCTTTAGAGTAATGTTTTGCTGGAGTAACATCCAGCAAACTGATGCCCAGGAACATTTTCCTTCCAATATCTGAACAATAGTTCTTAGAGGTCAGCTTTGCCAGCTTTCACTAACCTTGCTGCTTCTACTCCTCAAATGCCAAAATTGTCACAAACACTTCAATCTCTCGTGCTCTTAGCTCTCAGGCTTTGTTAGGAGAGACACCTTTAACTGTTTGCCTTTTGGGTTTTGCTTCCAGCTTTCCAGGTTCCCCCTGGTAGCACAAAGCCAAGAAGAGAAAACTTGACTGCAAAAGTGCTGCTGCTGGGCACACGCAGTGCCCCACAAAAACTCTTCTTCCCAATGCCTGGAAAACTTTATCCTTAGCCCATATTCACCTATTCCTTCTCTCCTGTCTCAGTTATTCATGCGCCCCTCCTCACATGCACGCTTCTTCCAAGCAGATTTTACAATTGTGCAGGCTGTAATGCACTGGAAGATTTCTTTTCCCTCCTCCACAAATATCTAAACTTATCCCCAACTACCTAGCTAATCTATCTGTAAGATCCAAATGTCCCTAATGTTTGGGGGTGTTTGGGTTTGGGATTCTGATTCAGGCTTATCTAGAGAAAACATTGAAAGGTCACTGTGTTTTAATTCATCCAGCAAATGAATCTTGAAGGCACTCAGTGCTATTGTAGGAATGTGCTGCCTGAAACCAGTATCTACTTGCAAACCTGGTGGGACTAATTTGAGTCTGAAGGAGTTTTATGTAAGTATTGTTTTACTTTAAATATTCTCTTTACTTCTCATCACTTCTTTAAATCCCACCGAAGACAGGTTTTCTCACAAGATGATGCCTTGGCACATTCACTCAATGATATTGACTTCCCAGTGGCAGCAGGAAAATAAACCAGGAGACTAAACTGTCCAATCAGTTGCCCTCCTGCCTGTGTTATGTGCGTTATTTCCCACCGTGCACATTCAGCATTACGCTCTGTGACCATTAACACAGTGGGTGCTGTTAGACAGTGAAATGTTAGACAGCAGCCTGCTAATAAAGGGTTTAATGAATAACATGATATCCTCACCAGCAGCTACAGAAGAGTTGGTCTGGGGAAACAGGGACTGTGTGCTGGGGCATGTTGTACATGAAATAGGGATGTCTGTGCTAATAAGCAAATGCTCCTTTATCACAGGGCTGGTGTGGGAACAGTGACCTGGAGAGAAAACTGAGTTTGCAGGAAACATCCCCCTGGATTAGAGAGGTGGACAGAGCAGGCATTACCTCCCAGCAACTCGCTTTTTGATGCCATATGCCTTAACATCTCAGCAGGACATTAATGACAAGGAATTTAACAATTTTTCTGCACTTCCAGGTTGCCAAGTGTTCCTCCTTGCTCCCCAAATTTGCCATTCGAATCTTACCTGCTGCTCTCTTGTGCTTTGTGAAACATGACACAAAACTGCACTTCTTCCCAAGGAGAGGTTTCAGCTTTGCAGCTGCCCTGTCAGGGCCTCTCAGTCCCAGCTGACACCCTTTCCCACTGATGCTCTTGTACTTGGCTAGAGAACTCCCATAGGCATCTGCTGGACAGCCTGGCTTTGGCACAGCTGGATTTGTGAAACAAGCATTCTTCTGGCACAGACTCATTGCTTGTCCGGGAAAGACTTGAACCAAGGAAGGGAAAGACTAACTTCTGATGAGATGGAAACAAATTCATGCCCAAAAGAGTCTCACAGGGAGTGAGATGCAGTTACCCAGCCATGGGCAGGGCAGGGTCATAGGGATGCCCCCAACCAGTGTCTACACATACAACTGACTTGGTACTGCCTTGTGACATCCCTCTGGTGAGAACTGAAGGGCTGAGGAAGGGCAGGGGGACATCAGCCACTTCCAGCTGGGCAGCTGAAGCTGCCCGCTCCTGGCTGTCCCCTCTTGCACATTTTTTCTCAGGTTTTCAATGGTCCAAGTGGAGTTTCTTTCCTTAGGTCTCCTGCAAGATCACTGTGCAAGTTAATGGTGTGCTGTTAGGAAAGGGACTGTTGACATATAGTCTGACCTCCTCCTTACCTAGTCTCACCAATTCATTTATATTTGCTTTGAATTAGCTGGTGAAGTCGCTTTATTAACATTATTTATAGGTTTTGTACATTTCAAAACTGGTGCTTTGTTCCTAGGCTGTACTTGTCTCTTAATCTAACTAATCATCTAATACATTCTGAAGTCTTTCCATTCTTCCTCATAAATCAAATTTTGGGCCTTGATGAATCCATTTGCTGTGCTGATCTGAATTCTCCCTCTTTCATCAGATCTTCTTCATCTCATAAAGAAGTGAACAGGCTATTCCAGGTGTGCCTGTGAAAAGATTTATCTATATATTCCAGTCTCATTATATGTTTCTCTGGCTATTTTACCTTTTTATCCATTTGCAAGTACAGCCCTTTAAGATTCTTTCCATGTTGTTTCTTTGCAGGTTTATCTGATAGCATGTCTTAGCTTTTTCTATCCCCTTGTGAATTAGAATAGCTTTTCATTTTGATTGTGTTTTAATCCATAAATACTATCTCATTTTCTCACTTTCTCCCTATATTTTTTATCTGAGTGAGTTCCATCCTGTTTTTTTCGTGTCTTCTTTGTATTAGTAATTTCCCTCAATTTAATGTGTCTGGGGCTTCAATTAATATAGTCTTTATTCTCTGCTCTAGATAATTAGTAAAAGCCTAAAAGAACAGATGCATGTTATTTAACAAATATCTCTGCTAGTGTCCCTGCCGACCTATAAGAGGTTACTTCCACCATTTGTTTCTAATGTTTAAATTTTTCTATAAAAGACGTGTGATCATCTCTTAACCCTAGTAAATGATGTTGAGATGGAGATTCAGTGGACAGTCTCATAAAATATTCTACAAATAACACCAAATATAACAGTAGGAGGAGGTCATATGAGATGACCATTGGAGTCTCTTTTGTCTGAATGGTGTCTATTACACGTGTTGTTTTCCCAGAGCTGTTTGTTTTGTAATATTGCTGTTATCTATTAACCTTGACAAAAAGGGGTACTCAGAAAGGCATGGCATTGCTGTGCTTTGCATTATCAACTGTTGTTTTATTTTTAAGTTATATATTGTGGCTCTGAAAGAACACTGCCTTTCAAAGGAAAAATAGATGGTCTTCCTTCTGTGACAAAATTACACCAAAATACTGGAAACAAGAAATTACTTTTTCTAGCTTCTGAAGCTCAGCAAAGCCTTTCCATAACTATTTGTGTTTACAGCTGTTGTGGTTTAGGAATTTAGTGGTCCTACTGAAACCACACTCTACTACACCTACTGTAGCCACTCGTGCTGCTCGCTGACTTCCCACTCCCCCTCCAATTCTCCCCTGTGTCAACTGGAGAGGAGAATTGGAGACACAAAAGGCAAAGATCAGGGGTTGAGAGAAGAACAATTCACTGGAAACAGCAATGAGAGAAGTAAATGAATAGTAACAGCAACAATATTAATAACAAAAGTGTACAAGAGAGAGAGACAGAGTGATTCGTGCGCAAAATGCTCACCACAGCATCCGACGCAACCGCTCCATGCTTCCCCGATACAGAAAATGAGGTGAGGTGGTATAGAATAATCTCCAGATCCTAGCCAAGCCCTCTCCTGGATACTGCAGAAATCAACCCTGTCCTGGCCAGAACCAGGACACCAGTGAAATTGGTCAAAAATCTGTTCCATCTGCTATGGAAGTCGCCTCTGTGAAAGGTAAAGTACTGGGGTTTACAGGATAAATCCGGGTCTTGTTTTTTGAAACATGATTCAGTTCTTCCAATAACTTCTTGAAAAATTATTGAATTCCTCTACAGTTTTCCTTTTTTACAAATCTCATGTACAAGGATAAAAAAATTTTGGAATACACTGTGCGCATACTGTCCCAGAATTGCAAAAAAGGGTCATTTTTCTGCTTCAAGAGGAACAAATTATCCCTGTTTCTCCATTAATCTTTGTATAAGCAACAAACTGGTGGACAAGCAGTTACTCATATTGCTTTAGTTTATCTCCTCCTGGTTTTGTGGCACTCCCTGCTTACAACATCCCAGACTTCACTCCAAAGAGGCCCCAAGGCTCTCAAAGACATGCATGCTTGTACAGAGAGTGCCTGTTCCTCTCTTGATGATCCTGGCTAGAGAAGGAAATCTGAAAATCCTGAACAACTTTTAGTGATCTTTAACCTTCTGGAAAGCCTTGGGCCTTGCCAAATTTCCAAAGTTTACATCTGTGACATGGTTTCTTAGCCCATACTACCAGAGACCAGTTGGGTTTCGCTGTTTCTCACCATCTAGTGGGAGAAGTAGGATACTTTCAGATCCGTAGGATACACCTCCCATCCTGATACCAAAGGACTTCTGCAAAATCTCTAAGCGCTTGCAAAACAATTCCTTATCAATATTTCTTTTAATCATTGGAGGTGGGGTGGAGTGGAGGTGTTCCTGTTCACTTAGAAACAGACTAAAACAGCCCACATTACTATTATGTGCTTATTTAGAGGTCACACCTGCATTTTGTGGAAGAAGTGCATGGATATGATACCTTTCCTTTGCTCCTTTTTCTTTGTTATGGAAGATTTTTCTACGCATCTATTCAGCATCTCAGCCATTCTCCATTCATCATTCATTTCATAGCCTTTGTAACTTGTAAATTGCATTGCAGAATTGCTCACACAAACACTGTAAAAAAGCTGATTCAAAGTGCATAAAGGTCTCAGCTGAGTATTCCCTGTCTGTACAGATAGTTGTGCTGAGGGTAGTTTTTTAGGCCCTAAAAGAGCATCAAATATTTCCAAATATTTGTTTCTGCAACACCAAACTCACAGCAAAAAACACAGTGTCATAAATGCCATAAATTAATGTAAAATAAACAGTGAGTCTGAAAAAAATGTTACCGTAGCACAGGACTGTCAGTACACAACTAAAGGGGTCCATAGGTAGCAAGAGGCTGTGAGGGTACATACATTTGATTTAGACTTTAATTACACAGACCAAGTGGATCGGTCTGAAAAAAAATAAAAAACAATTGTTCTCATTAAATTCAGTGATTATTTCCCACTGAAGAGATATCACTAAGTGATAGTGCATAATTTTGCTAGGGGAACTTGACCTATTTGCTTGTTTCTCCCTGATAATTAGCAAAGCCAATTAATCCCACATGTTGAGCTGATGAGTAGTGGTTCCTTGTAGGTACAATGGTGTCATATGCCAGTACATACATCAGCATTAATCTCTATTAATCACACAGAGAACAATGACAGTTTACTGAATTTTGTTGTTCAGTAAGCTCCTCACCAAACCCCTAGACTGCTAAAACATTGCTCAGGAAACAGACCTACACTGTAAGTTGAAGAAGTAAATGGAAAATCAGCCATACCTGCCTAAACCTGTGCTGAGCTTCACTCCCAGCTCCACACAGCTTAGTGACTGATTTGATTGGAAATCTGTATCCCTCTTCCTCTGAGGTGCCATCTCACCCGGCTGCAGGCTGTCTTGTAAAGGCAAGTGCACTCCTTGGCACACAGGTTTTTTTAATACTCATGTGCTCTCCTTTTTGAAAATAGTAAAGCTAGTAAATATTTAAGCTAGAAGAAAGAAAAGAAATGGAAACACATTCCCTAAAACTCCAGGAGCTGGCCTGCTCCTCATGCACATTAGCAGATATTTCTTTTCTTACCTCCAGTGTGATGAGCTCCTTTCAAATGTGAAATCCTCTTCTGGGTGCAGGGTGCAACTACTGGCTAATGCTCACTTGGATGGCTCTGTCTGACAGAGCTGGCTGCCAGGGCTGCAAACACCAAGCCAGAAACACACGCAGGACCTCGGCTTGTTCTTTAAAACACAAGGTATGGGAAAGCGCTCTACTAAGCTGGAGCCAGGGAAAGGAGAGTGATGGTCACAAAAAGAGGGACATTTTAAATGCAGTTGATAACTTTGCATTGCACTGTCCTTCTGCACACAGAAATGGCTGGTAAGTCTCTCATTCCCCCAAGGGATGTTGTGAGCTGCTCCAGGTACGATGCCGGTGGCTGCTGCTTCCCAGAGTGCCTGCATTAGCTCTGTAAGACCAACAGTGAGCAGCTTTGGAAGTGAACTGTCAATTTGCTGTATCAGTTGCCCTGGCAGTCTGATAATTGCAGTGGTGAAAACTGAACCAGGGAATCCAGAAGGGTTTTTGGAACAGGCTTTCAGCAGGTTTCTGACTCCTGTTTGTGGAACACCTTCAACATTCTGTCCTGGAATTCACAAAAGAGCAGTGACCTAAGGCCCCGTCTCCTGTTTGCTGTTTCATGTCATTTTGGTGAATTCTGCTTTAAAGGCATTTTCTTTCTGTTTTCTTGAAGCACTACTCCGGCTTTGTACCTATGCCAACAGCCTTTGGGCTTTGTCTGCACTGAGTCTGGAAGTCTTTCATTCCCCTCTCCCCAAGCCAACCATGTTCAAACACAGCGCCTGTGGAGAGGTGCTAATGTGCTTTCCCAGGCCTCTTCAGACATGATTTAAAAGCTGGTAGTTAAAAGCATAACACAGAGAAATGCATTTGCAAAAGGATACATTTTTCTTCCACTTGGAGCAGAACTATCTCATTTTCTCTGAGAAACTGAGCCAGAAGTCATTTGACTCTGTGCATACTAGCTGAGTTATAATTTGAGGATGTATTTTATCTTTTTTTTTAATCTTTTTTTTTCACTGCTTCAAGTTCTAGGATGGCTCTCCTTCAGACTTTACTCCCATTACTGATCCACAGGTGGCGAGGACATGAGGTGAGCCTGGTAATATGTGATGCATGCTGAAACTGGAAGTGGTTTAGGTTCCATTTGGAAGATGGTACCTTCCATTTTAGAAATAAAACTTTATCCAAGTTTTTCACTGGTAGTTCCAGATTTTCTATAATATTCAGCTCTTTGGATATTTCATTCTTTCTTCTGAATAACTCTTTCAGACAATACATTTTTCTGTCTGTACCTGTACATTCCTGTTTAACTAATACCTTAATATTTAGTCTTCTGCAGAAGAATGCTATTCTATGGTCAAGTTTTCAACTTCCAGAGGTTAAATAATCCATTCTTCTTTATTTCACTGAAGGCTTGGTACTTACTGAACTCCTTTCTTTGCTTCTACATCTTTGAATGTGCTGACACTACTTATTCTTGGACTGAAGCTGTTCTCTTGCACTCTCCCAGCCACAGTTGCCCCTACCTCTCTCCAGCTCCTTGATACATTGTGCTGAGGGGTCGAGCCAAGTGGCCACTTAATGGCATTTGTTTTGGTGACTTTTATTATTTTCTTACCTGCCTGTAGCCTTTGGAGATAGACCATTGATTCCTTTCATATTCAGCCTATTGAGTCAATGTTTTGGTGACTTGCTACTGTCTCACTATGACAAATCCTGCAGACTGAATATAGCTTAGCCTGTGCTGGAGCTTGAGACAGTGCCTGTTAGATCACAAGTTTCTTGTGTTGCCACAAGCAAATCACTTATCATGAAGAAAAAAAAGACACCTACATGTTTAGGTGTCTAAATCCCCACATGAAATCCACCAGCTTGGATTGTCATCTCAGCCCTCACTGAAACTCTTCTGGCAAGGACCAGGTCTGAAGATACCTTCAAGGGTCTGTGCTGAAATGTTAAGCTGCAAATGTTGTTCTAACACTTTCCCTGAGACTAGTTTTCTTCAGGTTCTGGAGTATGTTGAGCCTGGAATAGAACAGGTTGAACTTCCATATTAAACACTTTGTAACGCAAAGTGGAACAGTTTGGAGAAAATGCCATCTGAACAGCCTAGCCTGAGAAGTGATGGAGAAGTATCTGCCTGCAGCCCCTGTTTCTGTAAACTTGTTAATCAGAGTTGCCTGACTGCATCAAATTCCCAGGATGACCGCATGAGGCAGGTGCTCCCACTGTCCCTTTTAAGGTGGCTACATGCCCCATATGTGAGCAGAATTTGTTCATTTGGGAGCTGATGACCCATAATTTGTATGCAAGAAAGAGCTACTACAAAATATTTGCAGATAGAAATAATTTTCCCTGCTGTAATAAACTTCATGTGTTTGTGTCACAAACAGTGCAGTACCAGGGAGAGTGCCTCGAGTGCAGGCTTTTAGTACAGGTATCCTTTGTTTGAAAATGGATAGGGAGGATGTTATTCTCAAAGAAAAAAAAATTATTTGTTTGGTTTAGTCAGCAATTTACTAAGTTAATTTACTTCCCATATACAAACATCTTCATGCTCTTGGGCAGTTGGTACCTTATTATAGGATGGAAAAGAGGATTTGGGTGAATGGTGCTTTATATATGCAGAATTACAAGAATCTTGAGCTTTATTGTGCTGCATTTTTTTAGTTGTTATCCCCTCTGAATGGTTTACTTTTCCCACTGACAAGCTAGTTGCTAGATGCTGAAGTAGGACAAGGTCGAGTCTGTCCAGCAGTGGGGCTCTGGTACACAATGTTCTTTGGATTTAACAAGGTGGTATCTACTAGGGCTTTGGGTCAGTGAGAAGATAAACAGCTGACAGACTGGTAGTGGCACAAATTCCCAGTCAGATAGCTTGGACCCTCTTCCCCAGCTGTGGGAGGTCTTTTTTTCTCCCACAATATTGTCCTAGGCAGAATGGCACAATGAGAAACACACAAAAAATTGGTATAATTCCTAGGTGTAAGCTGAGAAAAACCTGCTGGCTTCAAAGGGGTTATAGTAGAGCATGGTATTTATCTCAAAAATAGAAAAATAAATAAGGAATCGTATCTTTGGTAATGTCATAGATGGAAAGGGGAAAAGTCAATATATTTCTCTTAAGTAGAAATTATTATTAACTGTTGCTCTTTTTGGAATAAGCCTAGGGAAGATGGGTAGGAGGAATAATTGTAACCCTGGAGGGCAGACTGTTGTTGAGGCTGTCACCTGATGGCCAGATGAAGACCAGCTACTGTAGCTACTTCAGCCCTTTCCAAGAACAAAGTCTGAACATCAGATTATCGTGGTAAATTCCTGAGCACCTCCAACTCCCCTGCAGTTGAAGGACTTCGTGTGGCATATGAAGAGCAAAGGGTGTCTTCTTTTCTGTGCTGCATTGGGGTACCTCTTTCTCATAGCAAGACTTAAATGCCTTGTTTTCTCAGTAGTTCAGCTTCAAAGTTAGTGGGTACCAAGAGATTAAAATGCAACTGTTTGCTATTAAGAATAAAAATAAAAAGGAAAAAAAAAGAAGTAGAGCTAATTGATCTACAACCTCCTTGCTTTAGGAGAACAAGGTAAGGGTGTCTGAGTAGTACTGCCTTGAGAAAATAATGGAATGCACACAGTAAGGAGTCACAGAAATTACAAATATTTGGAGGATGGATATAGAAAACATTGTCCTTGCCTCACTGCACTGACTTCCCTAGCAACACAGGAAAAGTTTCCAGCACCTTAGATGGCTTTCTGTTCTGCACTGGAACAAGATTAATAGTCTCTCAAAATCACCAGGGACAGGACTGCTGACCCAATGGTGGCTACCACCCACCACCCAGCAAGGCATTGATTCTCTCTAGGGCTTTGACCTGAGTGCTCTAACCATCAAATTTCATGTATAACATGGGAGTGAAGCCTGCTTAAACTTCCCAGTCAGCATCTTTGTAAACCAGGACATCCTTCTGTGGACTCTCTTAGGAGTAAAGAACCTGTCAAGTTTTTTAAGATAGCATTTCTAACTTCTGAAACATTCATGCTCAATTTTCATGCAGCTTTGGGCAGTCTATCAGGCACTTAATCTATTTTCATTTCTAGATGGGCTTTGAAAGGCTGTTTTGCAATGTGTGCTGTAAGGAAGCAATAGCACCACTGGGCTAAAATAGTGAAATAGGATTTAACAGCAAATTTATTATAATAAAGATGAATCTTACACATCTGCTGAGTGACTTCAAGAGACATTAATTAAAAGTGCAAAGGTTGTTGGTGACATTTAATCCATCACCTTTGTTTTAATGAAGACAGATAGCTAAGGACAGAAAAGAAGACCTGCTACAGGTGATGGTCTTCAGCAAGGCAAACTCCCTGCTTCCATGCTGTACCCTGAGCTGTCTCAGCTGGAACTCATTTGAATGTTTTACGCATGCTCTTGGGCTCTAAAAGAGCTGCCACTTCTCCATTAAAACAAAAATGCTCAAAAAAACCAATATGAAAAGGATTGCTGGGTTCTGTTTAAACTAAGAAAACTGCATGTCCAAAGTATCTGAAAGAGGGCAGTGGAAAATGAGTGAAATTTTTTACCTGCATGATTCATCTCATGAAAGCCCCAGCATGAAGCATCGTTAGATCTGCCTGGTGTGAAAGCAGTGAGTCAGGTTATAACATGGATAAGTAAGTAAATTTTGCACTCCCAAGCAGTTTCATCTCTGTCATGACCATTGTATGGCAAAAAGCATTTTGCCAAGAAGCAGCCTTATCTTTTGGCTCAGGTAATTAATTATTGGTCGAGGAGGGGCAGCCTGTCAGCTACCAAGCAGCACAGCACCTCCTTTTTCCTGAGCTACTTTCCTCTGAAACTGGCTGCACTTCAGAAAATGAGCTGAAGGCACCCAAGGAGGCTGCTGCTCCTTGAAAAACTGCCTCCCTCCCTCTCCTTGCTTGTCCACCCTTCTGGTCTGAAACAGTTTCTCCACTATGGAAGTGAGAAGGTTCCTTTATCACAATGAAGGAGAAGGAGCTGAAGGCAAACAGCTCTTTTTTAACAACTCCTGTTGAGGCAGCCCCCACCAGGGCTCCTAAAGGATCACCTCAGTCCTGTGAATTCTGAAAAATTTTGGTTTGGTTTGGTTTGGTTTCTTTGTTGCCAAAAATACCACTGACAACTCTGGGCATTCATTTAGTGGTAATTCAGTCACTCAACTTTCCTGACAATTTTTTGTTTCCTTGCTGTCAGCAGCTCCATTGCTATTAAGCAGTAAATGTGATAAGCAGTGTAGATAAGACATCAGTTTTGCTCTTATCAAGACTAAACACTGTGAAAAAAACCCCGGTTATCACACAAATCTGCTTAAATGATTCTGCAGGTCCTAGCACTGAAATTACTCATGTTCTTCACTGAAGTGGCTTTGTTCAGCTTTGTGCTACAGCTCAGCCAGTGGCATTAAAAAAAATATAGAAATAATTCAATTTTACAACTGATGTAATGTACAGCAGACCTCCCTTTACATCCTTAGCAGCATCCTATTTTGTTTTTAAAGACGCACTGCTAATGTGAACCATGATAGAATTAATGGGGTAACCACATTCCCTCCCTCCCCTCCGAACCACCCTCCTCAGAGGGTGCACCGTGATCTGCACATTCTAACTCTCCCTTTTTAAAAAAAGCCACAACTGACAGAGTTCACGGGTGACACTGACCATATTGCTGCCCTGATGGTCTCTTTCCATCAGCTGCTCCTACCTCTCTCATATGCTGTTGTCATGGGTAGGAACAAGTTAGCATCCATGTGAATAATTTACAAACAGCCCACTGGTTGTTCAAAAGCCACCTGAATCCCAGAAGGCGACTGTGGCTTAGGTGGATATCTGAGATTTGTGTACAGCTGCTTGAGACCCACCTGTGGCCATCTGTTTTTCTCTCAAGCTTAATTGCTATGTAAAGAGCAAAAGCACTTTGGCAAACCTCAGTTTTTTCTAATCAATGTTTCAAGCTGCTGGAGTGGTAGCTCTGTTGTTTTTTCATGAAAAAGTGCTGCACATACCAGCAACATGATACTAATGGCAATATGAGCAAATCATTTACCTGATTCATGTCTGTTGGGTGGTTAAGTGGAAGCCAAAAATAGCATCCTGACCCCTGAAATTTGTTTCAAAAGCTCTGCAGTAACTTCAGCTCCCACTGAGAAGCTGGAAACATATTTAATAATATACAGTCTTTAAAAAGAACCAGTCAAATTCACTAAACCCACTGACCTCTTGTTTAGTGAATTCTGCGGGCTGCATGCTCATTACATACAGGAGTTTGGCGTTTCTGATGTTATTTAATTTACTGTTTCTCATGGCAAACAGACTAGGGCAAGAAAGGCTTCAGGGCCAGTTCTCAATGCAGTCTTTATAATGTGGCCTTCACCACAGAGTGCTGTGCATAGTTCTGTATCAAATGCCATGACAGACTGAATTGTGCCATAGGCATCAATCTGATGAGTGCTTTTCTGCATCCTTTTTTCTGTAAAATGAAAAATACCAACCTCTCTGCTAACTCAGGGAGTCCCACCGCTACTGTCTAGCAGGTCCCCAGGACACTGGTCACCCCAGACTCACAGCACACCCGGGCTGCCATCAGACTAGCCCTTCTGTGAAGCCCTGCTCTGTTTCAGAATATCTACACTAGCACTGAAGTTCAGATTATTCTTGATCCTCCCCATTTAGTGTGCATTGCTCCGCACTGCTCAACCAAGGTCTTTCTGAAGGAGCTAAACTGAAAGCTGTGCTTCAGCCACAAATGGGCTTTGAGTCCCTAGGAACACACTGCAGCCACTCTGAAGGAAAAGCTCCTGAAAGACAAATGTTGGATCCTTGGCACCATTTTGCTCCTGATGCAGACACAGCCATCCTTCACTGTTTGGGCTCTGATCCACTTTGCAGCCAAAGTGCTGCACTATGTGCACAGCAAGATTAACAATACATAAATGCTGCCTACCTGGGTGCATGTCTACAGAGGATGTTACTGTGAAGTTAGAGTGGTACTGGGAACCTACTATACACTAACTCTTCCTGTAGACCACTCCTAGTGATGATTCATTCTTCCCTGAAAAAGGCACAGTCTCCTTCAACAAAAATTTAAATGCTACTTTATAGCACATTAAGATTCCCATCCTCATAAGCCTCCAGACAACAGGAATGCTGGATGATTAAACATTAATCTGAATGAACTTTCAGAGTGATTTTTTTAAACTATTTTTAAATTCTGTGTATTGACATTGGGGATTAAAGGGGATGTACTTTTTTTTCCCCAAATAAACTACAGATTACTGTTGAAATCTTAGTTCTGAATCAGAGAGCCAATACAAGCCAATACCTTGGTTTAGTGATCCATTTCAAGAATCTGAAACTAGTAAATTTGGCTTAAATTTTTTTCTGAGAACAACAGTGCAGATAAACCCCACAGAAATCATTCTGATATTATTTGTCTCTCACTGTCCTTGATTTTCAGCCAAAAGGATTAGGAGAACCCTTCAGACCACAATGCCTGTATTGAAGCAAACATAATACTTTCAGGTGAGATGTTAAATTCACGCAATGAAATGCATTTAAGAAGAATTTTTCCCAAAGCAGGGCAGGATCAAGCTTAACACCATTGGATTAATTTTCCATTTATTTGGCTGCCTGACCATGTCTTCATTCAGTAAGTATGGTTTCATCTCAGAGCCTTGGGTGCTTATGTTTTGGTTTGAGAGAAAAACATATAAATCCCAAATTGCTTGGAGTTTATGCTCTGTATTTCTTCCCATTTATAGAATGTTTTCTGCCTTGGTGTGTTGAGTGGGCAAACCCCCACACTAGCAAAATATCTTTCCAGCCTGAGTGTGGCTGCTGGGATTTGTTATACCAACATGGAGGCAGACAAATGTTGATTTTTACCTCCAAACCCTTGGTAGACAAGCGATTTCTGAGCACGAGATGTGGCCTGCAGTCAGTGCCAGCCACCCGCGTTTGGCAGCTTGGTCAGATCTCTACACAGGGACAGTTTTCAGCGTTAGTTTGCATCTGACCTGGAAGAAGCTGCAATCTGACTATACATGTTATCATAAGGCTCCTGTTTTGGGAAGTGTCAATATGTACACCTGGGTCTCACTGGCAAATCAAAGAGCCAAGTAGCTAAGAGTTTCTTGCTTGAGAGAGGTACTCTCCCCTCCACCAACCCATGACTCTGGCAATAAACAGACCTAGAAGAACACAAACACCTTTGTACATAACAAGCTTGGTGAGGTTTCTGTTTTAGAGTAGATTTGCATATACTACCTTAAAATTTAGTTTATCTATAATTGGAAGGCTTGTATGCTGTTTGTTACGACTGTGCTCTTGCAACTTGATGCAAGAGATTACAGAGATACGAATTCATTGCTGTGACTCTCAGCAAAGCTAGAAAAACATAACCTGATGTCTAACAGAAGAGGAAACACCAGACCTGTAACTCACAGCAGTTTTATTTTCACACAAAAAGGATATGGAGTGTTTATAAGCCATCACCACAGAAGCTCTATTACATCTTCAGTGACTTTCTTGGTTTCCTGTTGTTTTGTTTTGTTTTTTTTTAATTTAACTCTTGTGATTTTCCAACCTGGGTAATTTCCCCTGAAATAATTTGAAAAATCGGCATTAATATAAAAGTACATCCTGTTTGCAACAGGTTATATAATTTACATAAATAGGTTGCAGAAAACTCTAAGTTCTCCTTCTGAGACCTTCTTACACAGAAGAACTTAAGTACATAGAAAATATTATATTTATGTAATGTATACACATGGCCACTGTTGTAATAGATCATTAATATTTTGCACATACACACGACCACTTTACTCACAAATAACTTGAGGGCAAAACAGCTGCATCTTCTGGACTGCTGTCATTGATACAAATATATTATACTTTCCCTACTGCATTGTTATCTGCAGTATAATTTCTCTGAGAACTTTGTTCCGATCAGCTGCTCCCAGTGGAATCAGTTGCAGTCATGTAAAAAGAAGTTCAGTTTAATTATTTTGCTGTTTGAAAAATCACTTTTACCTGAAGCAAGGGATGCTTTATTTCCCTTTCTTGTTTTCCCACCATCCCCTTCCCTCCCTTCAGCTACAAAAATAGTTACCTCCATGACAGGTACCAAAATTTTGCTATCTGCCTCTCTCTACCTTCAAAAACACACTCAGCAGTACTTTGTGACAATCGATCAAAAGTATTACCATAATAGTGTTCAACACAGTCTTCACAGACACATTCACTTACCAGTCTCTGGGATTTCTGTTTGCTATGAGAGCTGAAGAGTGGGAGTCAGGCTTCCAGGAGCTTCTTTTTGTTCCTGCCACCATATCCAAGAAGCAAGTTTCTGTAACCATCTCCACAGTATACACACACCCCAGGTGCCCAAAGTTCATGGTCACCATCACCTTTCTTTCCCTTTTTGTGAGACCTTTTTTTAGGTAGACTCCTCTTTTTAACACATAGAGTTCACCTCCTGCCTGTTGTCACTGTTTTTAGGCACATCCTCTTCAAAAGCTTCCAATTTTCCACTTGGTCCTTTCCAGACAGATGGAGATGACTTTTTATACCAGTTTGCGGCTAAAACAACTTGGCTGACTGGGACACCAGAGTTAAACTATAAAATTACAGCTTTAGTACAGGTTCTTACTGCCTCTGGCCACATCCTGTTTCTTTGGTCATCGATGAACTAATTTAACTGTGGTGGTTCAGCTTCTCCGTCTGTAAAACACACGTACTAGTACATGCATAAACTCTTATCCCTAATACTACTTTATCCCAAAAGAGTCCTGAGAAACTGAATGTATTTGAAGAGTTCTTATTGACACTCAGCTGAAGCATCTTATTGACCTGTAAAATCCTTTCCGGATTAGATGACACAAATCCTAAACCAATTTCATCATGGCAGTGTAACAACTGAGATGCTAAAATAATCCAAACAAACCAACAACAACAACACAATGCGAGGAGTTACTCTGTTGTGAGCCTAAAGGAAAAGGTATCCTTTCCCCCTTCATAGCTCTGGGATTCCAGCTTTTCTCAGATTTCAGATTTTAATAACGCCTAAAGTATTCCACTTAAATCTGCCTTTTTTTACTTTATGAAAGTAGGTCTTGGTGAGCAGTGCAAGCAAGTGGGTTTATGCTTATTACTTTTTAAAAACATTTAAACATATTTAAGAAATTTTAAACTAATTGAAGAAGTTAAACTGAGGTGTGCCATGTCTTTCATGTTTGCCATGTCACTGCCACTGAAGCTGCCATCAGTGGAACAGAAGCAATAGCAACACTAATGGGATGGATTGGAAAGAAATGGGTAAACACACCTGCAAAGTATTTAATCACACTCCTCTGAAATTGCTGGGACTTTGGTTGTGATTTCATTTGAAGCAGGACCAGGTCCAAGTAGAAAATGAAATTTTTAAACTGGAAGACTGGTGAGGCTGCACCCACCTATATAAAGAGATATACCCATCCTGTATAGAGAGCTCCTCACAGAAAGCCATATAAATGTGGTTTTAATTGCAGTAGAAAGGCTTGATTGTAAACCAAACTCCATTGTATTTACCCCAACCAAGCCCAGGAAGAAGATTAAGAAGGAATGGTTGCTATCCCAATTTCTATAGGCATGGGCAGGAAATAAAGCTGCCAGTTTAGCTTTTGTGGCCCACTTCTGCTGCGAGGGTCTTCAGGAGGATTGGAATGGTGCCTGTAGCCTCCCTGCTGCAGCTGTGGGTGCTGTGTGAGATGGGAATGGCACACATGACATGGCCTTCAAGGAACAGGAGCACAAAGCAGCACCAAAGCAACAGCACTGACAGAAGAAGGCTGGAGCCAGAGACCCAGTTTTCAACATCAGTTCTGCCTTTTTGATCCTGTCCAAACCAGTTAACTGCTCCATGCAACTTTTTCCCCAGCTGTTTGGAAAACTGGAATCATATTATTTTAATGGTAAGTGGCACAGACCCCATAAATAACATTCTGCTATTGATCTTCAATAGTAGTCTTCATTATCATCAGACTTACTGCATCTAGTAAAGAAACTGCAACTTTGTGGAACTGGGGCGTGGGGGAGACAGAATACTGTTTAATATTTCGGAGTTCTTAAAAGTGGAATTACACCTGTCCAGTCATGCTCACTCTTCACTTCTGGGGATGTACAACTAATTTCCAGTGCAAGCTGAAAGGTAACCTCTGAAGATAATAGTACCACATCAGTTTGTGAATAGAAGTGAGAACCCAATCTCCATAGCCTTGTCAAATTACTTATTAGAAACTGGGGAAGG
>WEIT01040742.1:91469-183183 GCA_013389985.1 Dryoscopus gambensis | reverse complement strand
CCGGGCCGGGGCCCGGCCCTGCGCTGCGGAGCGACACCGCACCCGCGGGAGAAGGTAACGGGGCTGGGCAGGGGCGCCGGGAGCTGGGGGGGGCGCAGCCGCTGCCCTGCCCGGGCTTCCCTGGAGCGCTTCTTTGTTCGCTTCCGTGCTTGGGGGTTTTGGGTGGCGATTCGCTTTCGTTACAGAAACGGGGTGTGCGGAGCTGTCACTGGAATGACGGTGGTGTGCCCGTGCGTGGAGCTGCACAGGAGCCCCAGATCCTGTAGTTTTTGTTAAGGCAGAGCTCCCGCTGGGTTTCCCGGGTCTTTCTTAAGGTTTACACAAAATTAAGTCTTTAGTCAGGTTGCAACATCTCCTAAATAATATGTTTAGCTAACATGATTCTGAATTTCAGTTTGGATCCTAGTCAAAATTTACTCTGAATAGGCATGGCAGTCATAGTTAATGTTTGCTAAATGCATTACTATCAATTTGAGTCCATATTATTAGTGTGATCAGACCGTAAATTCTGAAGGAATGTGAAGGGGCTGTCTTGATTCACATCTACACTGTATGGTTTGAATATTCCAGCTTTGGCACTGACCCTGAAAACAGTGGTTAAGGTTTGTCCCAAAGAAGAAGGTACTTGACCGTAAGACCCTTGACAAGCCTGATCACTTCTAGTGGATTCTTTCTGAAGAGGCAAGCTCTCCTTTCTTTGAAGTGCTTGTGCAGGAGTTACTTTTGCAAGAAGAACTTCTTACTGCATCCTTTTCCCCCGGGGTTTAATTGGATAGGTCCATAAAGAGTGGCAAACCTCCACCTGAGGGCATTTTTTTTTGTTCAGCCTGAGGCACCAAAGTTACTTGAGAAGAAAAGCTGTCTTTTGAGTCTGCTTGTCTCACCCCTGGCTATTTCCATGGTTCTGAAATGACTTGAGGGTGACCTTCAGAGAAAGAAGTCTTGGAGGATTTCAAACCTTTTATTGAGCCCTTCTTAAGGCTTCTCTAAAACAAACAAGCAGAGCATTTGGAAGGAAACCTATGATTGAATATTCAGCAATCCATTTCCCTTGGGTAAAAGCTGATAGATGTTTTCACTTGTTTTGGAAAGGTTTTTAGCCAAGCAAGAAAGATCTGATCTGACACTGCTGAAGTAAAGCATGAGGTAAGGCAAAGGAGGGTAGTATTTTTTTGGTACATCACTTCTGATGTGTGGAAACAGGGGTTAGAAACTGGGTGAACTGTTGCAGGGCTTTTTCCATTACACTTTTGTTTTGGTGGGTTAATCAGTGTATCAGTTTCTGTGAAAACTCAAAGACTCCTGCCTTTTAAAAAATATTAGCAATATCACCGGATATTTTCAGGCAGTACATATCTGAGACACTATGGCACTCACCAGGAGATTAACAGCACTTGGCCTTGTGCCTCTGGGCTTGTGCCTAATAATACATCGCAGAAGCACTGCATTAACTGTCAATAAATGTTTGCCGTCGCTTCTGGCTTAAGTATGGAGTGGCTTTAAAACAGCACAGAAAGAAAAGTTTCAGCTCAGTTTTTAAATGTGACACAGCCCTTTGTATGACTAACTCTCGTGGTGCCTGGATCTATCATCAGGGTCAGCTTTGTTTATGTGGCTTTGGTTTTGAAGACCTAAAATGTGTGAGTTTATTTAATTTCCCCTTAGTAGCTCTGTGCTGATAAAACAGATGAGAGAGGAGTTTCATTAGAATTGCATTTCTTTGCTGAACTTAGGCAGGACTGTGATGAATGCTTTTCATATTTTCCTTTCCTTTCTCACTGTGTTTGATTCTGGGAGAAATCCTTTTAAATGCCTGACTGTGATCTCAGGACACTGAAATTGCCCCCAGGTAATCAGATTGTGCCTTTCACTGACCCCAGCACTGTCTGCAGTCAGACAGGATCAGTAATCAAGCCAGTGTTGGATGGATTTTTAGACACTGTGGAAATCCTTGGACTTCTCTAGCACAAGACCAGTCTAATTGGAGAAGTTTGAGCCAGAAAATCTGGTCAGAAGTGACGGTGCTGTAGCTGTACCTGTGCTAATACTGTGCACTTGTACTCTTGGTACTGGGTGAGTACTCAGGTGGGGAATTATTCCAGAGTATTGTCTTCTGAATGCTCAGCATAGCTTTTAGCTTGTGAACTTGCATGCACACAGCTATTTGATTGCTTGTTTTGAGCAATCAGGGGGAAAGACTGGAGATGGATTTGATCCCTGTGTCCTCAAATTGTTTGCAAGGAAGAAAAGGAGGCAACATTTTGAGACTGAATTAATGATAAAAATAAATGTTCGATTTAAATGGTATTAAGAGAAGAAACAGAGAACTGGAGATAGTGGAAACTCCTAATTTTTTAAAGGTTTAAGTGACTGAGGAGCCTTTCTCTTATTTTAAAAATGACATGGACAGTCAAGGACCAGAGTATTAAACTTGTGGTACAGATGGGTTTCAGCAGAGGGTTCAAATACTTTCAGATGCATGTAGGTGATAAGGATTGAGATTATTTCTTTTCAAACGTTCTGCAGCTTACTAAAAAAATGAAGAAACCGTATCAGGTCTGGTGCAGTACCTCTTTAAATACTCAGTGTGCCTTGAATTGCATGGAGTAACTTACTTGCTCAGTTAAGGCATTAGTTTTGAGTTACCTGACTTGCGTGTTTCCCTACTCAGATGAATGTCTTCATCAGGTTATAAGAGGTGTCATAATCAGTCAAGGGTCTTTAATGCTTTGTTTGCATCAGGCATTTTTAAGAACCGATTAATTAAACCTGACGACTTCAAGTTACTTGGTACTGCTTTCCTGGTGTATGCTGCCTCTGAACCCACATACGTTCCATTTCAAGAGGCAGTTTAGCTCCGTGCAAAGTCAGACTCTATTGCTTCTGTTCCTCTTAGGTAGTGTTTTGCCTGTGGGAGGTGCTTTCCTTGCTCCTTGCTTTGGACTAAGATACAAATGCAAATACAAATGCAAATTAAGATTCTGTGCACTGTGGTTAAAAGCTGGGTTGAGTGAAAAAAATAATGTTTGTGAAGGTTCTGGTGCTGGTCATACTGCCTGATGAAAGACAAGTGGTTTTTCCCTGCAGAGACGGTGGACACTCCCTATGTTATTTAAGATGAAAGAGGGGCTAGAGTCACTCTGCTTTCTTAATATTGTCCTTCTGCCCTTGAAAACTCAAAAATCATCTGTGGTGGTTTACTGAAATCTGATGTGCTTTAGGATGAGTGCTTTACATCTTCAAACTTCCAGTGCTTTCACTAACCTTAGGTACATGAAGAGCAATTTCTGGAGCATTTTTCTTCTTATTAAATATTTAAAATCTCTTTGTTTTTTCACCCTGGAATTAAGATAAGAAGGATGCAGTCTTCCAGCTCCTTAACATGAGCTGGCATCTCTGATAATTGTTCAGGTTCTACCAACAAATTTGCCATTTCACAACCATGTGGTAATTAAATCTAAATCTTTGAAGCAAGTCAGAGGTTTGTGGTATTTTTTCCAAGTGACAGAAAACTGAAGGAGAAATTTCAATTACTGTAATTGAATTAGGCCACTCTAGTGTATTCCTATTCTTGAGCAGAAAAGGTCCCAAATGATTTCTCTCTTCTTCTCTTTCAGGGTTCTAAATAACTACTTTAAAAATAAGGATAATTGAGACTGTAAACTGATGCCAGCTATTGGTCAAAATAAATGTAAAACCACATGTTTGCGGGACATCTGCACAAGTAATGGTTCTCCATGCTCTGTGCTACTTGGTTAACCAATGTCTTTCTCAGCTCTCAGTAAAATTTGTGAAGTTTGTTGAAAACAAGGGATCCAACTAAAGTGTTTTAAATTAGAGTTCTGCACAAGTTGCAGGAGGAAAATCAATGTTTGGCAAATGGGAAAGAATATGAGCATTTAAAAGAAAAAATGTACTCAAGATTCTAGGAATATTAAAGCAATTGAGATGAAACAAAAATAAAGCATTAAAAATGTATCCTTTCAGTGTTGTTTCAAGAAGAGGAATTACACATGTTGGTGTTGATGGAGATTATTCTCTTCTTTTTCAGAGCTTTGTGTTTCTTGAAGATACAAATAGTATTTAGACTGAGATGGTACCCACAAGAAGCACTTTGTAAATATTAATGGTGTGGGGGATTTTTGGCAATTGAGTTAGAGCCGTTTGTCTCAGCCATCTATAAATGGTTCTATGAACACAACAAATAGACTGTTATAAACCGGGCAGAGAGTAATGGGTAAGATCCATCTTTGTCTGTGTGCAGAGTAGTGCCAGGAGGCCCACTGCTCACCTTTCGTGAATGGGAGCTCCACGGGAACAGCTGGGGCCATGCTGGTGATACCTGCCAGCATGAGCTCCTGTTCTTTAGAGGGAAAAGGGTGTGACACGCAGCAGGATCACAGAATCGTTTAGGTTGCAAAAGACCTTTAAGATCATGAAGTCTAACTGTTAACACTACCAAGTCCACTACTAGGCTGGCTTTGTTTGGTACATCTGGGATTTGAGCGTGGTCCTCTGGGAACTTTGGAGAGGATTTATAAACATGTTTGTTTGTTTATTATATATATCTTTCCATCTTGTAATGTTTGTTGGGGTTTCTTTTAATGTTTCTAGTCAGACACATTCTTGGGATGGACTGACAATGAGGTCTCCTAGATGTACTGCAAAGCAGTTGTGTGTTGGCTGTGAGGCCGATTCCTCACATCATCATTTTATGCACGTTTGCCCCACTGTCTGAGTTACAAGACATCTGTGATTTTAAAATATTTAAGGAGAAACTGGCCAGATTAAGGAAAAAGGAGAAGTAAACCAGATTTAGGATAAATCATCCTCCAGAGATTTGGCACAGCTGTGAGAATAATTTTTTTGTGCATAGCCCTGTACCCCTGAAAACTAAACCTAACTTCTTCAAGTCTAGCGCATTTCTGAGACTTTGGGATTTCATCTATCCAGGGTGTTGAACAGAACAGAATCCTGAATTGGAAGCTTGTTTCCACTCACTTGTTAATTTCTCGAGTTAGAACTGGACGTAAGCTATTGCTTTAAAATGTTCGTCACATCAAACTTGCTTTGAATCAAGGAAAATACTGCTTGGATAGCCATTTGTCTGAAAACGTGTATCTCTTAGTGCAGATCTGCCTACTGTGGTGACTTTGAGGGTATAAACATCTGCATCCTGTCAGAGTCTCTGGCTTTTGCTTTCTCTTCCTCCTCGGTCCCTCCCTTGCTGTGGTAGTGCACAGATTGTGAGCCCTGTTTTCTGTGCTGTGTACCACTCCTGGTTCAGATGGCTTTGACATTACTGGGCTGTTACTGCCTGAGCTGGAAGGAGTTCGTTCAGAGCTAAACTCTGCATTTTTTTACAGCTGAAGCAACACTGAACTGCATGAGCAATAATAGAAGAACACCACATTCAGAATCAACAACAATGGAAATGTGCTGGTTTAACCACACAAGTGATGCAGATTAATGAAGGAAACAATATGTGATTCCCGTTAATGGGTCGAAGTCGTGTTGTTTGCACGAGTGGTGTGAAGCAGTGTCAGCCAGGAACCTGTCCCACTGTCTGAAGGTGGTTATCATAATGATGGACAGATTTTTGCAATGTATAGAAAAAATGCTCCAGGTTTTTGTTTGGTTTTGGACTTTGGGGGTTTAATTGGGAAGGGGGTTAATATGTTTCTAAAAATAGGAACATCCTGCTTTGGAAATGAAATGGAAACAATTGCTAGAGAAAGTCCGTTGTCAACACTAAAAATCACTGAATGTTCTAAATAATAGGATGAAGAATAGACTGAGCTTGAGGGAAGATGAGGGGGTTTTGAACTTCTCAGAGTGAAATGTGAGAATTGTAGGTACTCCATGCCGAACAGATTGCAATGGACGGCAGGAAGAACAGTTGTTTTCCTTCAGATTATCAGTGCAATCTTTTTCAGCTGGTAAAGCCAGGAAGCCAGAGCCTCTATGGAGACTCTGCAATCACAATATAAATTCCTTCAACAAAACTCTGAGTGAAACCCAAGCCTCTCTATAGCTTTTCAAATATTATCCCAAGGCTAAAGTCTGTATGGGTTAGAATTCTACTTTATTCTGACCTGTCAGGATGAAATTTTTACTTGGTTCTCACAAATTAATTCTCTTCCGTCACAAACTGCCTTTGATAGTGTTCTGAAGTTAAAGGAAGAAATACTTGAAAAAGCAGATATTTCCCAGGACATGAAGCACATCTCATAAATTTTTGTTTCTAATTCTGACATCATTTTGGAGATCACTATAATGTGCTTCTAGTTAATGAAGATTATGGTAGACCATTGAGACTGATTCTTGCAGTGAAATTGCAGTTGTACTTTGATGGCAGAGACCTGATATGTGTCTCCACGGGCAGTCTAGTACCACAATGTTACCATTACTGGACCTTTTGCCATCTTTTCAGACTGCATGACATTGTTGTTCGGTTGAGCTGTTGAATTTGATCACAGTAATGCACGCTGATGTACAGTAATGCATGTTGATTGCAATAATGCATGTTGACATATTTCTGAACTTATATCTGTGCTCAGAATAATGACCAGCCTTACCTGCCAGGCTTAAGCAATCAGTGAAGCCACAAGAGGCTTGTCTGGGGTTTCTCTTAATGTGCATGAGTATGCTAACTGTGAATGGTATCATTTATATGATGGCTTTCACTATACAGAAGCACACAGTAAAATTGTGACCCTGTTTCGTTTAATCAGACACAGTTTCTGTGGCAGTACTCAAATTAATATATTCAGTCTAAGTTCCCAGCTACGTTGTAGGGTTTTTTCCAGCTTGCATTCAGTTGAATTTGTGTTCTTTGTTTAAGAGAAAGTCATATCAATTCCTTAAGAAAGTCTCCTCTATTCAGCCTACAAGAAGGCAAGAACAACTCTGGTCACACCAGTTCTGGTTCAGATAAGGTTGTTTTGCTATAAGTTCTGTACCTAGAATAATTTTATTGCTGTGTTCTTTTCTATTGTGTTTTTCAAGGTCATTTATTCAGACTTTGAGTGGTAGTTTTTAATGTTATTATATGACTGTAAAGTCATCAAAGGTGTTTCAGGAAGGACTTTTCTAGTATGACTTTAAAGCCTGCAAAAACCTTTGCAAATATATATGGATTAAGGAAGCTGATCAGGGTTACATATGAAAGAGAGTGAAAAAAAAGGAGAAATTTTGAAAAATCTTTTCATGACAAGTTTAAGTAGTCTAGAAGCAGGTATAAGGCTCCATTTCACATCTACTGATTTAGAAACAAAAGGTGCTGTGAGGCTTGGAAATGCACAGCATACACAACCTTTTCTTTATCCACCCGAAGCAGAAGCAGCATATTCTCCAGGCTTTTGAGAGTCCCAGCATTTGGTGACTGTAGATTGTGAATATCCTCTTTCGCGTGTATATTCTTCACTGTAAATGTCACTAAAATATTTCTCAGTTTAGTATTGCATTTAGTTTTTCCCTAAAAGCCTGATTTTGAGTTCAGCCTCTCCTGGTGGTCGTATGAGGCTTCATACCATGAAGGCTGCCTCTGGCAGTGGAGGGACTGGAATTTGTTCTGCAGACTGATGTTCAGGGCTCTTAATTGAGAGCAATTCCTGGCTACATGGCAGGGAAATGTTCTTCTTGGCTGTGCTGAGGTAAATCAAAGGAGCCTGTCCAGACCTACCTTTGTGTAAATGAGAGCATGCCTCAGTCGTAGGTGTTTGTACTTTTATTTCTTTGTACTTGTACATTGGTCTAGACTTAAAACCCTCAGAGTTATGGATGAATAATATATCACCCTTGGACTAACCAAGAGGCAAACTTCTGGGTTTATTTCTTTTCAAACTTAAAAATAAAAAATTGTGAAAAGAGGTTACATTCAATGTCTAATCCTGCCAGACTTCACTCTTAGAATCATAGAATATCTTGAGTTGGAAGGAATCCACAAGGATCATTGAGTCCATGGCAACAATTTGTTCCATGGCTTCTCAATTTCCACTGCAATCTGCTGGTGTTCTTGCCTAATTACTTTTCAGTTAAAATGGGCCTTTCTCACTTGGCTTTCTTCCTCCACTTTGTGTTCCAAGATGATGGTTCCTCCCTTGGGTCAAGCAAGAGCAGCCTCAAGACTGCCCAGCTTGGTCTGTTTGTGGACACGTATGATCAGGGATGCACCTTCCATCTGGAAGTCACTTTGGCAAGCTCTGCTTTTCTCCTGCAGGAAGGGAATCAGCATAAATACCTTCAAAACATGCACTAACTTGGACCTGGCACAGAAAAACTGTGTTTTCTGTAGGCGAAAATTTTAACTGAGCAATTGCAATCAAAGACTGGCTGCTTCTCTGCACTACCCAGTGGCATCGGATAATAAAATTGTATGAATTGGAAGGGACCCTTCATGAGTAATTCACACAGACAAACTACTGAGTACATCAGTGTCCTGAAGCTGATGGACTCAGGAAAAGTAAGAGGTTTCAAGAGTGCGTCCTTAGAGAACATTGAAAAGCCTTTTATTTATCAAATCTCATACATTCTAATGACTGGTTCACAGTTCGTGTGCTTTGTCATGTTAATAAGTGCGGTGAACCATTTTTAATAACCATTGCGTTTCTCTGTAAGCTCTCATAGCATCTGTGGGACACTGTGACAAATAATACCTGTTCAAATGCTGCACATGTGGGTATGCATGCTTTTTTGTTTCATATCAAACATGGCTCCTTGTTCAACAACCTACTACAATTCTAAATACTGGGTTTTTTCTTTTTCTTTTTCTTTTTGGTAAGATTATCTAGAATTTATTTATTCGTCAAATGAAGAGATTCACCTTTAGTTTAGTTGAGAGAAGACTGGTATATGATCCAAACCTCATACTTTGATACTTTTTAATAAAGTGGATTTACTGAGTTTCTTATTAAAAAGTGTTATAAGGGGGGCACATTGCTCTATGCCTGTGTCAGCATGAAAAAACCAAAGACAGAAAAGGATTTGTCATGTGTAGTGGCAGCCACCTGATTCTTTTCCGAAACCTCTGGAGTCAGCATTTCTCTGGGCTCTTCTTGCTTCCCTCTTGGTTGAGAGGATTTTTCAAGCACATTCAAACTATCAAAAAAGTTTAGTGACATGATTTCCTCCCCAAATTTTTGCTTCCTTGGCATCCTTATACCAGTCTTGGCATTCTCAAAAGTGGACTATTACTAATGAGAAAAGTAATTGTACCACAGAAAGATTCTACTCTACAACTTATAAGTTATTCTGTGCATCACTGGAGATTTCAAGTAAAAATCTTGAAGCAGGAGACACAGCTGGAGTTAAATTAAATAGCATAAGAAGGATATAAAAGAAAACAGACCTTTTGTTTTCAGAATGTGAATGAAAATGCAGTGTTGGGGGTCTAGGGGCAAACTGCTCCCAAAAGCAGGGTACATCATGAATGTGCAGTATGAGGTTCTTTTAACCTTCCAGTGAAGTCTTCTTTCAACTACTGGTTTTGTCATCCTATTTCCACCTATGAAAGCTAGTAGACACGGTCCAACTTTGAGCCATCCATTGTTGGAATTTCAGCTGACCATTAAATGTATTCAGATGGTCATAATAAAATGATCCACTTTCACTTAAGATCAGTTAGTGTAAATTTACCACGGACTGGTGTTTTGACCTAAAACAGTGCTAGGTCAAAGTAGAACAACAGTGTTCAGGCTGTTTATCTGTACAGTTTGCATTATTTTCTGTCCTCTGTTGCCACAAGCAAGAGTTTTTCTCTGTTCATTTTGTACATTCACCTACCCATTCACAGGTAAAACATGTGTCACCTAAAGTGGCTTCAGAGTCACCAGCTGCATTTTCATAGGACTGTCTTGGAATAAAGGTGTGGATCCTTACCAGCTAGGAGTAACAATGCCTGACTTCAGGTTCCTGGATGAAGAACTCACCCCATGTAGGGGCTGGATGAAAGGCAAAGGCAAGAGGGAGCATGACATTGTGCCCTACATTGGTGGTGGCACAGAGCTTATGTCTCATACAGTGATAGTGAGGATGGAAGGTAATGAATGAGTATGATAAGGAAAAGAGTGTCTCTCTGCCTTTTCCATAATTTCATCCGAGCCAACTGGTAAGTGTGGGAGTGCCAGGAAACAACATGGGTTTCCAGGAATCCAGTGATGGATTTTAAAACATTTTTATGTTGCTTATTTGCCTGTGACATTTTTGCTACTCCAGTGGGTTCTCAACAGCACAGCAGTTTTAGTACAGTTTTAGTTAGGGCTTTGTAATTATGTAAAGGCAGTCTCATTTTTCAGGTTCTATTTCCCACCCAGATTCCATCCTTTGGTCTTTAGTATTTTCTTGAGTGGAGTGGCAGGCATGAGTGTGAGAGGCGTGGCCTTTGTAGCTTTGCAGAGGCAAAATCTAGGGAAAGTGATGCCAAAGTCCCTTTGGAGAGGAGGACAAGGCAGGCAGCTGGGGGGTTGATGTTAAGAGTGCCTGCTGTGAGCTGGCATGTAGGATGTGGCCGGACAGAAGGCTTAGGTGAGGCTGCAAGAGGGAGGCCTTTGTTGGAGCTTCATTTCAAAGCTTTTTGAGCCCAGGAAGGGCTGGGAAGTTAATGATTGTGTGCGTGCATGGCTGGAGAAGATAAGGACCAGGCTGTAAGAGCTCCATTATTGCACTAGACAGTCCTGTCTCCTGATGGGCACTGGTGTCACAGAACTCTTCAAGGAGTCTGCAAGGAGTACAGAAGGTACTGCTCAGCCCCAATGACATGTACTGAAGCTGTTGTTCTTTTTAACATGTTACAGGGACAGATTTAGACTGGGCCTAGCAGAGCTCTTCTCCCATTGCCTATCCCCCTGCTCTCTTGATGCAGTGCAAGGGAATCAGACAACACCGTGGCTTCCCTCCACCCCCTCAGCCCTGTGTGCGCCTCACAAGAAACCAGAGACCAAAAGAGTGTCACACGCAGAGCGAAAATCTGTCACCTCCTTCCACCAATCGCTTCGTGTCTGTGACTTAGCCTGCCACAGGCCCTCAAAGGGTCATGTGTCCCTATCACATCGCCTGGTGACATGTGTGTGGAAAAGAAGTATCTGCTCCTTTGAAGGGTGCCTAAGCAAAAGCATTTCAGTGCCTTGGGATGGGGTGAGAAGACTTTCGCCTGCAACTAAGTAAAGTGCACACCATTTTGGGGAAGGCTGAGCCAGTGGACTCAAGTACACAGAGCTGGTTTCCTCCAGAGAGGATGCGAGTGAAGGAGCAGCAGCATATGGCAGTTCAGCTCTGAAAAGGCGCTGTGGAAAATGGCACCTCCTTATTTAGCAGATCAGCTTCCTCTGTGGGTGCCCTGACTGGATTTTGTAGAAGACCTAATTCTTTCCTTGATAACTGAATGGATTTGGTCTGGAAATAGAGAATCTCATGGTGCCTCTAACTGAAGATTTTTTCTGAAGTGGAAAGACACTATCAACTTCAAGGCAAATAACATATGTTTGAGGAAAATTTTAGGAGGCAGCATATCAAGATTTTAGGCCAAACCCTGAAAAAAACATTTGGAAAGCATTTCAGAAGTAAGTAAATGCAAAAGATAGAATCATGGAGGGGCAGGGGGGAAAATGTCCATTTACTTTCATCTGCTCTTAAGCTGGACAAAATCAAAGGAAAATCTTTGCTTAATCACGGGCATGTCTTGGAAACACCTCCAGGCTGATGCTTCAAATAACCTCCTTCCTCCTGCTCTGAATGTTCTGCAGGCTAGAACAGGAAGCACAGGTAGGATGAGACTGGGGCTTAAAAGAAAGAGAAATTGTGTCTGGTCTGGCAAGCTGCACATTTTATTGTCATTTGAAGCTACCTTAAGGTCAATCTCATGCTCTGTGAGTCACCTAGACGAAGTCGTGGAGCCCTACCAGGAGCTGGCAAGCCACTGATAGTAAGTCACTGACTTAACCAGAGTGATATAGTTGGAATAGACCCAGAAGGCCAGATATGACAAAAACAGCTCAGTGTAACTGACAGATTTTGTTTTCCTATGCATTTTTATGGCCACACAGAGTTATTTTTCATGTTTCAAATCAACATAAGAAGTACTAATTTTCAAAGCAAAAATTGGAGTAGAACGCATGCAGAATATTTCTTTAAATTTTGACTTCGCAACATGTTAGTCTAGTATAAAATTTCTGGCCTCTCCCCTCAGAAGAAAAAAAAACAACAATGAGATGTTGAAATAATCTGTATCCATTTGCCTTAGGCAAAGCAGTCAGGTAATGTAATTTCACTAAAAGTAGTTGAAAAAGTGATGAGGGGAAGAAATGTTGAGGAAATGGAAAGGAGTATATATTTTTCTAGAAAAAGGGTGCCCTTTTGGTTTTAGGGTTTGTATGCTGCACCCAAGTTCTACTTCTAGGCATTGAATGACAGCTGAAGTAAGACTGGTCAAGGCTTACTAGAGAGGCCTGCTCAAAATTTGTAGTTATCTCTTGTCAGGGTGAATCTTATGTCCTCTTGTACTAGTATTGATTTTCAGCAGACCAAATTTTGAAAGATTTTAGAACTGCCAAGGATAATGAAATGAGATAAATCCGTGGAGGGAAAAGAAGTTGAGGTATCAAAAAAGTGCTGACAGTTAATTTAGTAAACTGAAAGCCTAAGGGGTACACATGCTGCCTAGCAGTAGGAAAGAAGCCTAAGTAGAAGAAACGAAGTTTGATACCAGTCCTTGTCCTAGAAGGTAAACAATTATATGAGAAAGAGAGGCATATGGAAGGTCAAATATAACTATTGCAGATAGTCATTGAAACTTTAAAACCATGAAATATTCAGAATTAAACAGAAAGAAAGGACAGATTTAAGATAGCCTTTATTGGAAAATAAAATAACTAATTGGAAAAAGTTTTAAGAAGAATAGATATATGTCAGCAAAACAGAGTGGCTCTGAAATAAATTATGAATATACCAATTATACAGGTTTGCTTGTTCTGTTTGTGGAAGCACATCCTGCATTTTATAATAGCCTCTGACCAGATTTATTTTCAGTGGAACAAATGTGATTCTTTTCATGCAGAAACTGAAACAATGTATAAACAGACAGCAATAATTTACACTGTTGCAACTTAGAATGTGTTTCTTAATATGCAATATCCTCTAGATTAAACATCCAAATCTTCATTTGGCTTCTGGTTTGTTTGTTTACTGTCATTCAGGTATGAAAAATCTACATTTGACCATGTACAGATGCATTTGAAAAGGCATTTGAATACCTGCACAGCTAAGTAGCTGATACAGTTATGTGGACATATTTTGTATGTACAGATAAAGAGGTGGTGAAAATGTAACCTTAAATACAATTTATTTTTGCCACTGTTTTGATGATTTAAAGAGCTGTTAGTCACTGCTTATTGAAAGCATCAGGAAAGCTTCATTTGTTGCCCACATATTCCCTGTGTTGTAATAGTTGCTCACCAGCCCTGTTGTGCTGGCACACGAAGCAGTGAGCGAGGGTGGAGAGCAGATGGCATCAGTGCACAGACCCAGACATGAAAAGGCAGCTTCTGAACCAAGCACCAAAGAACATTTGCCAGATAGGAAGGTAATTAAAGTATTGTTTCAAAAATCAATTTGAAGGCCAGTGGGGATGAGATCACAATAGCTTTGAAAGTAGGGCGTAGGTAAATAAATTACAAATTATTTTTTCCAAAATGCAGCTTCAGTAATCTGTATTAAGTCAACTTTTGACTTTATGGCTTAGATTTTATGGCTAAAAGTAATTGGGATGAAAGTTTGCAGTAGATAACAATTGCAGGTCAATTCTTTAGAACATATGACAATGATAGCTGATTTATATAAGCTATTTCACATAATGTAATTATGCAGGTGTCTGCAGAAGAAAAAATGGACCTAGTAATGAGGAGCTGGAACTAATGCATGGTGGGTCGATACTGCAAGACATTTATTTGGGGTAAAAGAGTCCTTACTAAGAGGAAAAGTATGTTGCTCTAGCAAAGAATAGTTTGCAGAGAGAGTAAAGAAACTACCCAAAAGGAAAAGAGATCTGCCAGATTATGGGAAGTAGGAAAAGGTAGCACAAGTGACTCCTTCGCTGTTTCAGTATTTGGAAAGCAGCAGAAACTAGGCTAATGGATAAAGGTGTTTTATTCATGCTTTAGAAAAAAGTGGATTTAATTGGAGGGGATCACTCATTTAAAAATGGCATGGACAAGAGAGCAGATGTCTGTAAGGGAGGTGCTCAGCAACAACGGCAACACTTTCAGGAGAATTTGGAATGAATATGTCTGTAACTTGTATAAAATTCCTCCCCATTCTCTGTCTGGGATGGCTTGACTGGGGTTGTGGAGTCTTCACTGCTCCTGCCTTTCTGGGTTGGAAATAAAGGTGTTAAGGAGTGTGAAATGGGGTGGAAATGAGGCAATATGCTGTCTATTTTCTCACCTTGTCTCACCTTGTCACCATCTCTCATCTTGTCCCTATAATCTGAGACTTGGTGCTCAGGAGGGCTCCTTTGTAGTGGTTTCTATATTGCTTCCTCTTCTGCCTGTCATTTGGTGGAACCACACAGAATCCAGTAGGTCTTGCTGAAGCTGAGGAAGCATTGGTTCTCTATATGCAAAATCACCACAGTCTGGAAATCTTAACAGGTTTACATGCAAAAAGATGTTCTGCAGCTTTCTGTATCGAGAATTAAAACACCTTCTAAATTTAGGTGCATGTAGCCTGTCCATACTTCAAGACTTCATCTACAGTTTGTAGCTGTGTATTTATAACTCTTTATGACAGTCTGACAAACACACAATATCCAGGCATTCTGACACAGCTACCAGTCAATGCTCACATGATGCCTGTTACATGCATTATGAAAAGTAGCTTGCTTTACTCTCATAGACTGGTGAATTAAGTGGCCCTGATTTTTCTGTCACTGTAACAAATTCCCAGTTGTGTCAAGTCAGTGGGAACACAGACTATGCATGAAACAGAGGCAGGAGGCCAAAAGCATGAGATTCTAGCACACGAAAAGGATATCTGGGTGGTTAGGTTTGATTTATTTTTCATAGCCAGGCTTTGGTTTTGTATAAATACAATGAGCGGTAGAATTTCTAGGGTTTGGAGGAAACAGGGAATTTTTTACTGTGGTTCATACAGAAAACATTTTCGTTTAAAATCCTTCTACTTTACCAGCCCAGGATCATGAAGGCTATTTGCTATTTTTAGAAAACAGCATTTATCCAGCAGCAGAAGAGGTAACACCAATTGACATTAAACCTTTCACTGGCTTCTCTTTTTCCATTTGGCTCTTGGGTGTGTATATGTGCTTTGGAAGGGTGAGGACTGTCAGGTTCTCCATAACGACATTGTGTGACCAAGGTATCTCCCCTCTGAAAACAGGTAATAATGTGCTCTGTTTTGCAGCTTGTGCACATGTTCATATACACATTATAACTGTGCACAGATTTATTTCCATCTGGTCCCCATCACAAGTACCTTGTATGAGCAGACACCTGATTAAGCTACAGACCCTGGAAATCGGCATGCACAGGTTGGGTACATGCAAAACCAGTATCTGCAGTGATCACATTTAACTTGAGAATTAAGGAGTTATGCTCTGTAGTGCAAATGGATGAATGTGTTCAGCTTGGGTAAAACAGGAAACATTTAGTAATAAATATAGCTGCCTACTGTGAATCTTATGGAAACTTCTTCCAGGATAGTCCTTAACTTTAATTACAGAAATTTTCAGGTTTACATGCACCAAAGCATGGTAGAAATTCACTATTTTTTAATAGCACTTCTGCTGGTTCAGTGAGTATCTTATCTCCATGGAGAGATCAGTTGATCTGCAGCACTGACTTTTGATGTAAGAGTGCCATACTTTAAAAAATTATGAATATGGAGGATCTTTTGTTGCTGCCAAGAGATTAAAAATAAATCCCCAAAGGCTCTGTGTGCAAAGATTCTCAAAGGACCTGTTTACCTAGGGTAGTTCTGGCTGCCCAAAGATGGCTCTTTTAGATGTACTAGCACATCATGCTTGACATCCAGCTGGTGCTGTTGGGTCGCATCTGTCCTCAGATATCCCAAGGTGTCTGAAATTGCACTGGGTGCCTCTGTGGAGGCACCAGATTCAAGCTTCTGTTTCCACTGGAAGCCAGTGAGAGCTGATGACTGATCTGACCCTTGGTACTTCCTGGCCTTGTGCTCCTGAGGGCTGGTTTTGGAGACCCACCTGCATTTCGTGTTGCAGATCTCATGTCTGTCATTTCCCTGCCTGTTGAGGGGAATATATGGATATCTGCATAGATATGCATATACATGGGGGAAAATAGAACATTTTCTAGGGGAGTGTTTTTATATATTTAAGCATGGTCTTAGTACCAGTTATGCATTTACTTGGTACTGGTTTTCTTAGGTGATGTAGCAGACTGGAATCATGATTCTGAGAGAGGAAGAGAGCTTCTTACAAGCTGCTTCGCACTTGCTAAGTTACATGAAAAGTGCAGGGATTCAGCATATGCTTGAATTAGGCTCTAAAATAATGAAGTGTCTGCTTTATACCATATTGGTCTCCAGCTTTTTATTCTTCTCCTCTTCCTTCACTCTGTAAACTACATGTTTCTTTTTGATTTAGTAGTTGTAAGCATAAAACCACCAAATGATTTTAGTTTATTATCATATTTTATCTCAAAACAGTACAATTTACATTTCTTAGCTGACCACAAGAGGTTTTAGCTAAGTGTTTTCTCTCTCCTACTCTCTTTCTGTAAACCCATCTGTTTGCTCATGTCTTGTTTTTATTTCACACTTTGTTTCCCTTCCAGATCATGAAGCCACAAAAACATCTCTATTGTAGTGACAGAGACACAGAAATTCATCTTATGAACTCGGTTTACTGTATAACATTGGTGGGATCTTTCCAGTTCTGTCCAGCAAGCCTTCCCAGGGGCACCCTCCACTCCAGCCCCTCAAAAGTCTGAGGATGGACTTCTCTAGAACCCAGTTCCATAGCCCGTTCAATTCCTGTTGATTCGGTTGAAGCTAGGCCTTGCGGAGTATGACGATACACTTCAGGACAGGGTTTCTGAGACAAAATGGGGCTTCAAGTTCCTGTCAGGATATAGAAGTGTAGCGAATGAGACACGGACCCAGATCGGCAGGGAACCTGAATTGTTTATATTGTTATTCAAAGAAATGAGCTAGTTTTATACTCTTCAGTATTTCTTTTTATGGTATTTTTCACCAAGCGGCCTATCACACATTGCCATGTCAGCAAAACACCTTCTAAATGTCCTTCTCTGGGGTGATCATGCACTATTCACCCATCTGTCAGCTTCCGGCAGGCTCCTCTCCATAGGGGTCTGCCGCATGACATCTCCTCCTCCCAGGGTCTGTGCCACCCTTTGTGCTGCCATGTGCTTCTTATCTCTCCCTGCACAGAAGTATTCACCAGCTAAGTAAAATTTTGCTGTTGGGAAGGGGACTGATTGAACTGGAGAGCAGCTGCCTACTCAGAGTTTAAGCTAAATGATTCTGTATCAGTGAGCTACTGAGACTGAATGCATTAAATAAAATAAGGTCATTTCAAGTGTAAAATAAATAATACAAAAAGAATTATGCAGTACAAATCAAATTGCATGCATTCCTTTTGAGCATCTTCAGTAAGTCGCTGTTAGCTACTTATTTGCCAATCTTTAATCAGACTTTTAGATGCTAATATCTGTGCTTACTCTTCACTTGATGAGCAAGCAAATTGCATATTAATTCATATTTTATGAGACATCTTTTAATTAAAAATTTTCAGGAGGAGAGAGAAGGAAAGTTATTTTGTTGCCTATTTCTTCAGTGTATCTTTTGTGTTAACAGTAAACGTTGGTTGTTAGCAAAAAACCCAATAATAGAATAATGAAGGTTTATTTGGAACAAATGCCCTAGGATAAGTAAAATTGAGGTAGATAAATCTGGAGTGTTCTGGTGAATTGCATGATACCAATATATGGAGCTGCTGAGCACATAAGCCTTGTGCCTAGGAATCACTTCTATTCACTGCTGTCACTGTGGAGGGAGACAAAAGAGTTTTTGTACAGACCACACTCCAGATTCTTCAGTGTAGTAGATAAACCTTATATTTACCAAAATACAGGCTTAGAATAGAGCTGGAGCCCAGCTTTTTGTCTATGAAACTTCTCCATTCTGTGATCTTTCTCATTTAGCTGAACATCCAGCCTCTTTTCCATGACTATGCCAGTACTGCAGTGCCCTAGCAAACATGCCCTGATGAATTAGACCAGCTTGTTCATCTGTAGAGCACCTTCCAGGGAGCCTCCTTTGCAGTCAGGGAGCACAGTTGGAAAGAAAAAGAGGTGCAAAATTATTCCTACATTTGCCAGTCTCCAGCTTCTTTGAGAGCCTCTCAGATGTTCTGGCAACACAAGAAAGCGAGAGCAGCTTTCCACTGCTCAAAGTGAAATAGTCTTGGATATCCTCTTAGCTGCACAATGAACTGGCCAGTCAGGTAAAGGTGGAATGAAGAAGCAACTTCCTCAACTCTGCTGGCCCAGTTCACCATCTTTGTCACCTTCCCGTTTTCCACTGGTAATGGAATTGCCAGGGTCCATTGCCCTTTGTAGGTCTAGTTCTGAGCAAAGCCATCAGGTCAGGCACTCGGAGTGACAGTTCCTTACAGATGTCTGGCGTAACCCAGATGTGGGGTGAATTGGTTTGCGTGGTTACACTGCTTTTGCTGATGTTTGTGAAAGCCTGGTTGTGTGTCTGCACAGCACCCCACTATTAGCCTCTCTCACAGAGTGCTGCAGTAGGAACCTGCAGGGGGAAGTTGAAGCCAATGAGGCAACCATGAGTGAGGCCTGGAGTGAAGTCTTAAACACCTCCTGAACAAAGCCCTTGGGTTAATTACCTGCTGAGTTTTTAATGTGAGCACCACAGACTGTACAGCTCATGGAGCCTTTCTCATGGAAGGGGAAGGCCAGCTGGCAATGAGCTAAAGTAACTGGAAATTCCTCATCATCTTTCTGATGGTAATAAGATTTAAAGCATGACAACACAGGGGAAGAAACCAGCAGCTTTGGAGTATGCCAGAGATACTGGGGTCTGGCAGTGATTTATCGTTTGTCTCACTTGCAGAATAATGTATGCCTTACGAGTAACAACATGTCCTTTTGCTGCATGAAAATAACTGCTCAGAAACCCTGTCGGTGGTGGTGATCCTGTAAAATGAATTCCATAGTGGTATTTTATCCCAATGTTTCTGTGTATTTGCTGATATTGCAAGTAGAATGGTGGTGAGAAATCTGGCAGAAACTGAAGGAACTCTGAACAGAGGAGAGCTTTCTCATGGAGAACAGGAATTGCTCATTTGCTAGCCCAACTGCAAAAACAATTAGTGAATAAACAGCCACCCTGAGCATCCTTTAAAGGTTCTGATTTTTGTCATTGTGTTGATGTTGTTGCCCACTTTCACTGCCCCAGGAGCTCACCTTATTCAGTGGTACATATAAACCTATTGGGTCAAAAACCTCCAGACTGGGGGGGCTGGTCTTAGAACTGAGTTTCTCACGCTTCTACCACTATAGCAGTTCTCTGGAAATGTTACATGAGAGGGTGGCTTTATGATATCTGATCTACCAGGATTCTCCAGCCAGATATCAGTGAAATGTTTTCATCTATTGCATACACGAATACTTAGCCTGTCAGCCTCGCTCTTGTATCTGTTCTAGTGTTTTTGGAAGGAGAGGTGATTTATGAAGGCTTCAATATGATTGTTGAAGATATTGCATGTAACTAGATCAGTCATATCTTACCTGATTTTAAAGCCATCATCTTCACAGTGGAATCCATTCATTCCCACTGCACTGCGTGGCTAAGTCCATTGAAATTTTATAGAGAACAAGGCCTCAAAAATGCTAACATCCTCACTCTGTGAGCTGACTGAAATAATTGCATTAGAGAAAGTGCAAACTTTTCTAATCATTTTGATTCATTATGAAGCATTAAAACTGATAACATTATCAGATGATCCTTTAAGTGAGTGAGTGTGTTTAGTGAAGGTAAGTGTTCTCTACTGAACACAGCAATGGCAATTGAGTGGAGGCGGAAGTGGGTTGCTGGTGAGAGAAATTACAGATGCCTTAGACTATTTCAGGTCATTTTCATCCTCTTCCGTAGCAGGGTAAGAATGTGGAAATGCATAAACCCAAGCTGCAAAAGACCTCTACCTCTTTGCGGGGAAAAAATATAAACTGTCTCCCACCTTTCCAGGAACCAAAAGAATCAGTGCTTCTACACAGGTACTGTGTCTTTGTCCTGTCAGGAAAGTTGATGTTGCTACCACATTTGTATAGGAGGAATTCAGGACAGAAATGTAATGAAATTGATATTTCAAAACAGAATTTTGTGTTAAATTGATATAAATACATGTCCTTGGTTACAGTGCAAGATGTGTCCAAAAGTTTGTATGCTATCACCATCTTCCTGAGCTGTTGAGACCAAGTAGGGCGGTGCTCCCTGCCTCCTCCCTCTGGACTATCTTCTGTGAATGGGTNCTGCTTCAACAGAACTATATCTGCCACTTCAGGAGGACTGCAGCCACCGTTTAATCAGACTGCTACCAACACCCTAACCACCAGGGTGTCAGGTTGTATTTCTGACTCTGTCAGTGTTTTGTTTTGTTTTGTACTATTGCATTTGGGGGTTTTTTTCCCAATTTTCCTAGTAAAGAACTGTTATTCCTATTCCCATATCTTTGCCTGAGAGCCCCTTGATTTCAAAATTCTAATAATTCGGACAGAGAGGGTTTATATTTTGCATTTCAAGGGAGGCTCCTGCCTTCCATAGCTGACACCTGTCTTTTCAAACTAAGACAATACATGAGGGTTCTTTGTTCATCATAGTATTAATTTTCCTATTTAATTTAGCACAAATTTTAACTTTTTAATTTACTTCAAGCTGCTGCAGTATTTACAGTTCACCAGAACTGAAAGCTGCAAAATGTAGATGTTCCTGGGTAAAGACTGCGCAGAATAGAAGTGAAGGGCTCTGGGAGCTTCCTGCTCCAGGCAGTGATGGTCGTTCCTTGTGGAAATGCAAGTTGCATACTAGGCAAGATCTGGAACACCTTCTCATTTAAAACATGTCTGGAGGACAGGATTCCTGAATTCTGTCCACAGCAGGTAGGGCAGGTAATGCTTGCTGCGCCAAGCAGCAGTTATTAGCACTGTGTCGGTATTCCCAATGCTCAGTGTGGGCATCATGCCATAGAGTTAAGAACCCCCCTCTGTTTAGGAGTCACCTCATCCAAGGGCTCTGGAACCACAGCCATAATAATCTTGTGCAAAATGTGTGTGTCACTGTGAGCGTGGGTAGGGATATTGGGACAAACAAGGCAGAACAAGCTCTGGGAACACCAGATGTGCACAAAGAGAATGATGAGCAAAAGTGCACAGACTTTAGACCAGGAGCTATCCTTTAACCAGAGTCTCTCTGAGACAATTCTATTTCATGTGGAGTTTTGTTTGATCCAGTTTCTGTTAACTCCAACCATGGATTAAATACATAATCTTAATGAGTCTAAATTTAAAAGGTATTCTATGCAATGATGTTAATAATTAACTAAAATCATGTTAAATTCAAAGGCAGAATTGTGTTTAAGTAGAGATGGGAATAGTTTTGAGGTCAATGCACAATTCAGTTATGAAACACACATGAGAACAAGAACATCATCTGCAAAAAAACAATGAAAACACATAAAATCCAGTGTTCACTAATTCAAGCTAACAAGAGAAGCAAGATGCATCTGTATACAATTTATCTTTTCTGCAAAGGATTTCATGTGGAAATTAAAAAAGGCTAGATCTACATCTGAAATCTGTGAGTAGTTAATAAGAGCATTTATTCATAGAATTTATTCATAGGTTGGAAAAGACCCTTAGGATCACTGAGTCCAACCGTCAACACAGCACTGCCAAGTTCGCCACTAAACCGTGTCCCTAGGTGCCGTGTCTGCAAGATCTCTGGGGACGTTGACTCAACCACTTCACTCAGCAGCCTGTTCCAATGCTTGATAAGTCTTCCAGTGAAGAAATTTTTCCTAATACCCAGTCTAAACTTCTCCTGGCACAATTTGAGGCTGTTTCCTCTCATCCTTTCCCATTCAGTCATATGTATCTTAACAGCCATTCATACAAACCTGTGAATGGCCCTGAAAGAGACACAAGGACAGGTACAGTTATTAGGAAAAGTGCCCCAGCAAATCTTTATGAACTTCTGAATGTGAAACTGGGCCAAGAGTGGCATCACACAATCAAACCTTCTTACTTCTAGTCAGAAATCTAGTTGCTATACTCTGTATGAAATCAAGCATATTAATCATGTGGGTGGGAAGCTGCTAAGTATAGAATTGTAAAAACCAGTAGAATGGATCAGAGAGAAAAGATCAGTGTTAGGAGAGGACCAGAGCTCATGTTAAAAACTGCTTTTTTCCCCTGCAGTGATCTGCAGACCAACTGCAACACTTGACTGATAATTCTGTGATTTTCAAAGACACCAAAATTTGTCTAGTTTTTCATGCTTCCAGAATTCTGGCAACAGAAATGAGACAATCTGTTTAATTTCCTGGGTGAGAGGGATAAACAATGCTGTTTGAAAATACTACACAGTCTGTCACTTTTGCATTTGATAGTGCCATTCACATTGTATCTTAGGCCAGCTATGGGTATGTAATCATGACTGGAGCAGATACTTTAAAACTGGATTTTGATGATTTTTATTCTGAAATACACCAGTCTAAGAACAGGGAAAGAAATATTTCAGGTTGGCAACTAACTCATAGTACCTTATCTGACTGGCTGATTAAACAGGATACTAACAGGATTTATCAGTAAGGCTCCTAAAATATTAACTTGGGTGTGATTCATGGAAGAATAAAAACTTTACCATCTAGTGGCTGCCAGTAAGGGTCAAAGGTACCCTGTTCACAGGGCTCAATCACTGACCAAGCAAGTGTAGAGAGAGTACATTTTAGTTTTAGGCTCTTGACACTGTATACTTAATCCAAGGCTGCACTTTACAGGAAGTGGATCAAGCAAATCTCCATGTCCAATCAAATCTTTCCAGAGTCTGGGAGGTCCAGCTCTGCTCTGAAGTCTCTTCTCTTTAGCACATCACCCACTTGGTGCATATCTGGAGTCTGTTCAGTTGTTCAGGAAACACGAACTGAGGATGAAACCACATTTTACAAATCTGGGGTTTTTGTAACCAACTGAGGGTTAATTCACCTAAACAAATAAAGCATGGTTTGACCATGATGTTCTGTTTTATTGTAAGTAGTAATAATTCTGTGGGGAAAAACTCTTCTGCCTAATCCTTGCAGTCTCTGCTTGTTTTTCATTTATAGTTCTGTTTAAGTGAAATACATGTTTTAGGACCTTTGTGAAATCTTGAAGCTCACTAGCCTGAACAGAATTCTGCAATTCTGGGTAGAATGCAAAAACAAGTGGTGGATCCTCTGCCTGTGTTTTACCTAGCATGTCTGCCTTTGTCTGCTGTGCAACTGAAGTCTGCAAATAGCTTTATAGAAATAATGGTTTGATTCTATTTAGGGTACAAAGATAAATGGGCACCAAACACTTGTGGAAGTGCAGAATAAGACTGGGTTTAGCTATGAAGATCCCATACCTTCACGTAGGTAGTTGAACCAAATCTCTTGATTTCTTAAAGATGTCACAATGTTCATACTTTTACTGTAGAACTCTGGCAAGTGCAGTGACACAAGATAACTCATAATCTGTCTAATGGAGACAAATAGCTATGGACACATGTCAGAATAATTAATGTTGAGTCAAGTTAATTTTTTCATTTAATACATTGAATTGTTTCAGCTAATTATGTAGTGCGGCATAAATGTGATGAGGGATGTTCAGAGAAGAAAATTATTACTTTTTTCCTCCACTGAATTAATGAAAATATTAAGGAAAATGTACACTTGGAGTATGCAACAATGTCCAGCTTCACAGCTGGATTTCGCAGCCTTCATTACAGCATGAGTCTCCTGGGCCTCTTGGACTGAATAATTCAGCGTCCTCCTCAAGACCCGCAAAATACTCTCTGGAGAAGACTATCTTGGCTATTGTGCTCCATACCTATACAAGAAACCCTTCTTTCTCTGTTAGACGGGGACATCTCAGCTAGATGTGTAAGGTGGTGTCACTGCTTCCTGTTACTCTGATGAACAAACAAACAAAATGAAGGGCTGTTCAAAACTCTAGTACCTTTTCAACTTCTTTGGCTATTGCCTTCCCTAAGCAGGGGCTTAGGAGGTAAGGGGTATTTAAGTTTACTGGTAATAAATACAGAAATATGTAAAATTTGACTGTGTCCAAGTTGTAGTTCTTCTGAAAGGAGGGTGTAGTGAGGTGCGATTCAGTCTCTTCTCCCAAGTACCAAGAGACAGGACAGGAGGAAATGGCCTGAAGTTGTGCCGGGGCGGTGGGGGGGTGGCAGGTAGAGTGCATATTAGGAAGCATTTTTTCACTGATAAGGTGGTCACGCACTGGAACAGGTTGCCCAGGAAAGTGTACGAGTCACCATTCCTGGAGGTATTTAAAAGCCTGTAGATGTGGTGCTTTGGGACCACATTTGGTTTAGTGGTGAACTTGGCAGTGTCAGGGTAACGGCTGGACTCAGTGATCCCCTAAGGGTCTTTTCCAACATAAATGATTCTACAATTCTGTGATAATGAGTATGTAGGGAGCCATAATCATGTTCAGTGCGGACAAATTCAGAAGCTAATTCCCCAAATCCCGGAGAGTGTGCCTTCTAGGCTAAGCTGCATCTGTTTTACCATATCTGCCCAGTCTCCTTTTCAGTTTTGTTTTGTTGGAGTTTGTTTTGTTTTGTTTTTAAATATGTGTATTTCTCGCACCCCATCTGTTTTGCATTTTGTAAGCCTCATGGGCAGGTGCTCTGTTTCCACAGCGACTGGCAGGGATTCATTTTTGGGAGTCCAAGTTCTACTGGATTGTAATAAGTACAAGAGTAACCTGGATGTCCTAAGCCTCTTGGTCCACAGCGTTAGCTGTAATATCACCAAATGTAGGCATGTGTAAGATTTAGTACTAAAGTGACTGTGTGTGCTGTGATTTATAAATCACGTCACAATAAGAAGTGGGAACTGCTTTGGTCCCAGGCAGCGATGTCAGGTTTCAGCACATCTCTTGACTGGGAAGGGCTGAGCACTGCAGAACACATTCACTGACTCAACACTCACTGGAATTGAGAGAACACGTCTTTTGGTCACCCTAATATATGTTTCATGTTTATGGCTTTAAATTATGACACAATTACCTGTTCTCTGTCAAAATGTGTTTCATTTCACAAAGGAAATCTTAAAACATTAATTACTAAAAGGTCTTATGGCTTCCTCTTGCTACTGTAGCATAAATGTAAACCTTCAATACTTTGTAATTTACAGCAACTTTAAAAAGAGACTGTACCCAAAATCACGGAATAGTTGAAGTAGAAAGGGACCTCCAGAGTTCATCTGATTTATCTCCCACTGCTCAAAGTGGGATCAGCTAGAACAGGTTGCTTGGGACTATGTCCAGATGGGTTTTCAATATCTCCACCACCTCTCTCAGCATTCTGTTTCAGTGTTTGACCACCCTCAGAGAAACAGTTTTCTTCTGTGCAACTGCACAAAGAATTCTCCTAGTTTTCCCCCCTGGCTGCCTGTTTTAGTGTACAGAGCCACATGGTCAGGCTAGTTTCTCAGAAGAGGTGTGAGCGCTCTGCCCATGGCACTTTTCCTGTACCCTCATTTATGTGCACACAATTCATGTGGCCACCCTTCCTCACAAGGTCTCTCCTGGCCAAGGCACCCTGCAGTCTCTGCTCCACCACTACCTCCCTTTCATCAGTTTTCAAGCTCTCCTCGCCAGGCTGGTCAGCCTGTTGGTAGGGATGATTCTGCCTCATTTTTCATTTTTATCCAAGGCAACTTGAGACCAAGGGAGCCACGTGCAAAATCGGATATGACTTAGATGCAGTAACACTGATAGAATGGAATTCTGAGAAATTTTTGTATGAAGAGCAGTTCTGGGAGCAGACTGGAAGTGAAAAGGCAGTAAGCAGGGAAATAGCCCTCTCTCCACTGAGGAAATAATTCAGCAAAAAGAAGAATATGAAGCAGTTGTGTGCTTCTGACATTTATTGAATCTTTAAATCTTTGATGAGAAATACCTGTATTTTGAAGATCTCAGCTGTCTGCTGTTGACAGAATGTGGCTGAACTTGTGTGTGTGTGTAGATATATGTGTGCGTACACAGATGGTGAAAGAAAGTCCTTCTTAATGAATAAAAATTGTTTGACTATACTTTAAAAAAAAAAAAGAATCTGCACTATGTATGACCCACCCTGTATATGATCCTCAAACTGAAATATTCATACAGCATTTATACCACAGCACATCAAAATTATGAACAAATATAGAGTCAAATTCTGTCCCTCATCCCTGTGATGGGCAGCTTATTTCAAACAGTGTTTTAATAGTATTTCATGTACCCATGTGTCAGATTAAATAGTAGAAATGCCAACTGGATGATAATGTAGTATCATTTCTGGAAGTATTGGCTTTTAATGTTAATCTTCAATGGGATGCTTTACTGCAGGCATGTGCATACATTAGATAAACCTGGCATGCAGAGAGTATTTTAAGACACAGATAATTTTGAAACACCCTTTAATATTTAGTGAAAGTCATGATACATTCCATGCACATAAGATCAGAAGCAGACCTTCCAGGCTTGTCTTACTTCTCAGGATAGATGCCAAACTGGGAGCCTGCAGTATTTTGTTTTTCTGTAGGACAGTTAAAGTGGCACCACAAGCTGTTCCACTGACATCTGAGCCTGGTCTTGGGCAGCCAGCTCACAAGGTGGAAGTGCCAAGGAGAATAATAAATACAACTGTCTTCACATGTTTATCTTTTAATCTGAGATTAAATATGAGATTTCCTGAACAAATGCTGCCAACTATTATGGATTCTGGGATGTTGAAGTGTGATGTCAGAAAATTCACTTTAGTTACTACACTCCAGCATCTGGCGCTACCAGCACTGTCCAGAATCAACCTGTTAAACCACAGGCAATATTACTTTCTACTTCTATAGCTACTTCTCTCTCACTTTCTATTTAGCCACTGATAATTACAAAAAAAAAAAGAAAAGAGAGAGAGAGAGAGAAAGAAAAGGAATAGCTGCTTCCTTACACTTTAGATTTCAACAACATTATTTTATTGAATCGATACGCGGAATAAATAAATAGACTCCACAACTCGATGTAGTTATGAAGTGGGTATGTATGTCAGCGCCCGGCACAAGCGAGATAATTCTCCAAAAACTTGTGCCCTGAGCCTTAGTCTGACCCACATCTTTATTCACAAAGGTATTCCATATGCAATACATTACACAACTTTGGCATGCATATTCAACCCCTGGCCCCGCCTGTCCTCGCCTCTCATGCTAAATAGGTCCGCGCCCTTCTGGGCATGCGTGGTTTGCTGTGGTGGTCGTGCGGGGGTCTCTGGTGGTCTCTGAGGCTGAAGGTTGTGGTCTTCCTCATGACCGACCTTTTGAACTTTTCTCCTTTGCGCGTGCGCTTTTGGTCCTTTGGTTCCTATCTGAGCACGTCTGTCAGTCTTGATAAGCTTGGAGACAGAGGAGCCCCTTTATCTGGGTTCTTTGCATCTCCTGGTCTTTTCCGGTATTGTCTTTTATGCAAGAAGCTTCAGAGATTTGCATTTTCCTATGCTCTTTGTACCATGGCAGAGGTTTCTAAAGTAAATGGTTAAAATTCAACACATAATTCTACAAGCTAAAATGTAAATGTTTAATTTATGTTGTTAACTCAAGTGAATTTCAAAAGTCTCTGTTTCATTATATCTACAAAATAAAAGACTAACCCTCTGTAATTCAGAGATTTTGTAGCAAACAATATGCTAGATTTTCACACTGAGTTAGCTGCTGCTTAGAAGGAGGAAGAAGTGCATGTAAGATTAGATTCAAAACAGTTCTGTGAAATGTATCTGGCCCCTTTATGCAACAACCTGCTACACAGGGGAGAGGAGAAAAACAAATCCTGGCCTTGATGTCAAAACAATGTAAACTCCTTTTAGTATGTTGACTTGTGGAACAAGTGAGGCATGAAAACAAAAGCGCAGAGCCCTCAGTAGTGACAGTGAATATTTTATCTTACCAAGAGAAAGCAACAAGAGACCAAATCCTTAAAGCATATGCTGTGCTGACAGTGCACTCTCGCTGTGACAGTAATGGTATTTGCAATCCCAGCTGCACTCGAGCCTGTGCTGTAAAAGCACCCATTCCTCAGAGGGCTTGTTGCCCTTTACTGGCCCTTGGCCAGATGAAGGAGCTTTTCTCTGTTGCTCATGTTGCCCGCTAGAAACGGATGTTTAAACAATTATTTCTCTTCCCCGAAGTGAAATTGGAGAGATTTTGGCATCGTTAGCTCTTCTGAAATTGTCACAGTGCTGAAAAGTATCTTCCGGTAACTGTAGCTTTTTGCACATAAACCAACCATTCTCTGGCTTTTTACAAATATCTAATATAAATGTTGTTCTGAAATTCAGGGACTGGATTCTCATAGAAATGTTGAAGCAAAAGTACCACCGATACTGCAGTGTTGTTGTTTGAGAGCGGTTGCTGAGAGTGTTTAGAGGGTGATTCAGGGCTGTGACTAAAAGTATTCACCTGATTCTCTGTCAGAGATCGTTTTAACTAAGTCTAATGAGCTAACAGTTAGTAAGCTGATGAAAGATAAAGGAAGATGCTCCTCTGGGAATGTGTTTGAATGTGTGTGCTCTCCAGTTTTTCCTAGCACCCGTTTGTTTGTTGTTCTCTCCCGGCTGAGGCATGAGATTCAGAGGGAATTGGAGAATGTTGCTTATAAATTATGGAGTTACTGCCTCATGATTACCATTCTGTCATCAAAAATGTCAGTTTATCCTTCACTAGTCAGCTCTTTCTCGGTTTCTCCATTCTCTGCTTAAAATTGTTCCCCATCACTGCATCCATTCCCAGCCCAGGTCTTTGTGTGGAGACCCAGTCATCCTACACTGACTTCTTGTTTCCTGCTTCATATTTGAGCAATTCAGGAAGTTTTGGGTGATTCACAAATGTGATTACATTATAGAATTTCAAGACATCCCAGTATTGCTTTGGAGAGACAGCTTTGAAGAATGCATGTGATGAGCTTCAGAGAAAGTGAGGAAGCAATGGTGTGGTAAAGGAGGGATAAGCAGGAGGCACAAATTAAATCCTGGAATTATACATAACTCCTTCTAAATGTGACCAGTTGGGTTCTGCGCTACCCAGAAGTAAGACCAGCAACAGAGTCACTTCCAGCTCATTCTGAGGTTTGATCTCCTGTTTCAGAGCTGCTGACAGGCTGCTTGGAACCCTGTCCAAAACTGCAGCCAACCCACTGCAGAGCTTCAACAGTTCCAGGGTCCCAAGCAAGCTCTGGTTTCAGCTCAGACCAAGCATGCTCTCAGCTCCCACATATTCACTGCTATTGCTGCCTAGACTTGGTGAATTTAGGCTGGGAATTACCCATATTTCTGCCATCACATTTCTGACTGTACTGTAATTATCCATTTTATCCTCACCCTACAGGCTTTCTGTAATAGGAACATAATGTAGATGGGCTAAAATAATCAAAAATCTATTTGCAACTAAGTTTATTAAGTTGCTAAACTGTAAATTGCCATTTATCCAAATGACTAGATTTCTCTTCCGGTATGCATTGATGTCCAGGATATAGCTTGAACCTCTAGAAATTTCTGAAAATGGTAATACACTGGTTTTGTTTCCATTCAATCACTAACTAAACCCTCTAGAAGTAACAGCATGGCTTCTGACCTGATTGTAGCATAAGTTCTTTCCCCAAGCGCCTATCAAGTAATCTGCTTTCATTTATAACAGGAGGAAAAGTAATGCTCTAGAGAAGAGTTTCTTGGGAGTGAGAGGATATGATTTTTATCATCTAAGAGTGCCCTACTTTTCTTGTAATTTTAAAATTCTGTTTTACAGATAGACGTTCTGGTCAAGCTCCAGATGCTTTTGTTTGAGTAGCCTCAACCTCCCTATGGACTCAGCAGATGTACCACGAAATGGCATTGCTCACTGGGAATGCAGATCCTGAGTTCAGCTCCCGCTCCTTCAACAACTTGGAAAACCTGTGGGAAGTGCAAACCAAGAAAGGATTCTTCTACAAAAAGGCCAAACTTCTGCATCCTGGAGAAGACTTGTGCTGCTTAGCCCGCTTGGATGACCGGTCCAGGTTTGTGATCATCAACGTAGGTGGTATTAAGTACAAAGTTCCCTGGACCACCTTGGAGAATTGCCCCTTGACCAGGCTTGGGAAGCTAAAATCGTGCAACAATTATGATGAGATCATGGACATCTGTGATGATTATGACGTTAGCTGCAATGAATTTTTTTTTGACCGTAATCCTAGTGCCTTCAGAACGATCATGACATTCCTGACAGCTGGGAAGCTGAGGCTTCTCAGGGAGATGTGCGCTCTTTCGTTCCAGGAGGAGCTTGTGTACTGGGGAATAGAAGAGGACCACCTGGAGTGGTGCTGTAAAAAGAGGTTGCGACAGAAAGAGGAAGAGGCAGCTGAGACCAGGCTCTTCGAAAGAGAGATGGTATTTAATGAAGCTACGCAATGTGCCTTCCAGGACACCAGCCGACTGAGTTTGTGCATGCGGAAGCTCAGGGATATGGTGGAGAACCCCCACTCAGGGATCCCAGGAAAGATCTTTGCTTGTATTTCAATCTCTTTTGTTGCCATCACTGCTGTCAGCCTCTGCATCAGCACCATGCCAGATGTCAGAGAAGAAGAGGATCGGGTAAGTGCTGTTTCTCTTGGGGTAAAGTGTGTTTTGCATTGTTGTCTCCTCAGGGAAGTTGACAGGAAAATTCAGTCCAGCAGATATGCAGGTATTGTGTTCGGTATATATGATGTGGAGGGCTGGCTGAGTAGAGCACATATTGTCACTTAAAACTGAGGTAAGATTGGGCGAAACTCTGCCCTGCCAGCCCAGCTTAGCCAGTTCACACCAGCAGATAGCCTTACCCAACAGATTTGTTTTCTGACATGCCTTACCAGATGACAAACTAGCTACTCTGGGGATAAAAACCAGCCTTTCTTGTGGCTTAATGTTCTGAGGTTATGTTTAGAGCTAACAGATCAATTTCCCCGAAAGGTACTTTAACAATTTGAATGAACTCTCAGTGCGCCAATGAAAAAACCACATCTAAAGTATTTTGATGCTATAGGGTGATGTAAAGGCCAGGGAAGCTGAGGCAGCAACTTAACAGCAGAAACAGAGCAATTGTCCCAATTTTCAGACCTGCTTAGTATTCTCAAGTGTAAGCTGTGGATGATTCATGCCCTTGAAAATCAAGTATTAAAGATATTTTGTTTATTCTTTAGTTCATCAAATTTCCTAAGGGTTTAGTCCCTTTTTTGTGCAAGCAGTTCACTTTCCTAGGATTAATGGTATGTGAGTGAGAGCTCATCTGAAAAATGGTAGAGGAGGACATTCACATTTTCTTCACGTACGTGCTGAAATGCAGTCTAAGGGGTTGGGGGTGGGGACCTTTTGAAGGATTGATGCCCTCTCTAGTTTTACCCGAGTCCAAGGTTGACACTAAATGTTTGGGCTTATTTCCCAGCCCCGTGGTCATTAAATGTGGTTGTGAACTTCAGCGACTAAGACAGTACTTCACCCCATGACGTGCTGCCTCTGAGCTGAAAGCTGAGCTCTCCTGGAAGCAGTTCTTCCCATGTGCTGTCAGCCAGGGGCTGGATGGTTTGTGCCCCACTGCTATGAGCAGAAAAGAGGGTGGTCATCCTCAGACCAGAGGCATTTACTGTTATGTCACCTGAAAGTAAAATGCACACTGATGGAAAATGGATCCAGCCGCTCCAGACAAACCCCTGCATCTGACTGAGCACCCTTCGTATGGTTAAACCCACCCTTTGCTTGTGAGGTCTGCTAAGGTTACATCTCAACTGAGTGGTTTGGAATCAGACTCAATCAGGAGCAGCCAGGAAAAAAGATAAAACATTTGGTATGTTGACTGAGATATGGTTTATTATCAGATCTTTATTTTAAGGGATTTTTCTGATTTTAAATTTGAGGATAGAAGTTCTGGGTACTAGTTAACACTATGTTGTCCTAATATTTTTTTTAAATATCATTTCCTTTTACTGTAATTAACCATCAGGGCTCCAGTATCCTGAATTCTAAGCACAAGGGATATTTTACTGTTGAAAACTGAGATGTATTTAGTGTTTAATTGTTCCTAGGTTTAAGCAAGATCTGAACAATTGCTTTTTAGAATTATGAGAGTTTAGGAACCTTGTGTTTTTACTAATGGTCTGAACATAAATAGGGACTCATAACAATAGGCTAATAATGGGGTTTGGGTGGCACAGGATAATAATGAGGATAGACCAAGCATATGAGAGAAGCCTGGATTTCTTGGTAAGCTGGAACCATTAGACAAAGCACATTTTCGTAGTCAAATGCAAAACTGTGCGATAATGATGAATGCAGGCTTGCACTTGTAAAAGCAGGGACTCTGGTTCCCAAAATGAGCCTCTAAATAATATTTAGGGTAGAAGCAACTGCTAATTCCTATTGCAGCATAAAGTCAGAAGGGTTAATGCCATCCTTGAATATCTAAGATGGGGAGTATTAATTAGAAGTTGGAGTATTTTTTGTGCGTGTATGCACCATTAGTGAGACTGACACTAGAATACTGCAGTCGGTTCTCACATTCATATTTTTAACAGTGTTTTGAAAAAGTGGGAGAGGGTTAAAAACCTGTAAATCTTAGGCACCTGTAGAAAATGCCATACAATAAGAAACTTGAACATTTCAGTTGATTTAGATTATTAGAAGGAAGGTGAGTGGATTAGGCACATAAGTGGTTTTTTTAATGAGGGGAGGAGAACTGTATCATCTAAAAGACCTTTAAATTAAGCAAGGGGGATAAAAACTGAATCGTTATAAATTCATATGGGAAACTTTATGCCAATATTTAATGCCAAGGTGATTAATTACTGGGACAGACTAGGAAGAGAATTAGTGGATTTTATACTTCTAGACATTTTCAGTTAAAAGCTCAGTGCTCTTTTGTTTAACGTTCAGCTAAACAGACTCTACTTCAATCAAAAGAAAAACATCAATTGCAGGTCAAGTTACAAAGGTAAAATTCTTGCAATATAGAGTGGATCAGAATAAATTATCCAACATGCTTCTGTGCCCTTAAATTCTAAAAGCACAGAGCTCCTGCACATAATCTTTGTTCTGCTCTTTGCACAGGGAAGGTCTGTGAACAGACTGGAAATGGTTATTTTGTTTGAGACAAAGGTGGCTCTCTTGCACAGGGGACTGGTGAAGGATCACTTCTGCAAGGCAAGGACTAGGCATCTGCCCACATGGAATCACTTGTATGGCCTGGAACTGTGGCTGCAGACTCCCCTGCGTGCACTCTCTACATGGCTTAGCAAGCTCATCAAGTAACAGGCGTGGAGAGAAGAGAGCTTATGTGAATTCAAATTCATGGTAATCATCCTGAGCTGTATCCCCAGTATCTTGATTAAAATTTGTGCCCAGGGATAGCTCTTAGGTCTGGCTTTGCAGTCCCCTAACAAGCAGAAAAAGGATGTGCATCCTTCCTGACTGAGGAACAAATAAATAGTAAATACTATTTCAAAGACACACCATACTCAGTGCGCACGTTTTCCAGCTTTCTGGCTGGCATTCCTGTTGTTATGGTTCTGTGTCAAGACTGTCATAGGTACTCTGGCTAACAAACAATGGCCTTTTCCTTGAGCTGGCGTTACTACAGGAAACAAAAGCTCTATGTGCCATCTATCTGTCCTGTTATTGCTTCAGGGAAAGACAGAGAAGCCAATCATGAAAAAAAAACATGATGGGGAGCAATTTTCCATGCCCTGATCCTTTAATGCTATCTGAATGGACCAGCTGTTACACCCAGTGATGTCCTGCAGAGGTGTAAACGGCCTCACACAAGATATTAGTGTGGGACCTTAAAAGTTAGAAGTAATTACCAGGTGGGTGAGAAAATTATTTTAGGTGCCTACCAATCTCTTTTAAAATAGAGCAGAAGACTCAATCATACATTCTGTTAATTTTATTAGCTGCTCCAGGTATTCTGGATGACAGTGGCAATCCCTAGTGTTTTAACAAGAGTGGGAAGGCTCATGCTCCCCTGTACTGTAGATGTCTTGTTCTTGCTAAAGGTCACCTTGATTCACCTTGAGTGTTACTCTTTTTTGGAAATAGTATTGTGTATTTCAGATGCTGCACAATTGTCAGTAGAGTTAACAGAATCAGATCCTGAACTACTTTTCACTTACCAAAGTAGGATATATATTTATTCAAATTTTTTCTCATTTAGCTTTTATTTACTGATTAAATTAAATAAAATCCACCAACCCAGCCATGTGTACAATAGCTCCTTCTGGAAATTTCAGGAAAGGGACACTTGAAGTATGTGAAGAAAACAAACATGTGAAGACGGTCAGGTTCTTCCATGTAAAGTAACAAGACAATGATAAACTTTTTATTTCAAAATTTTCAGAATGGGAGATTTCAATGCAAGATTTAGATTTATTGGTGAAGTCTCCTCTAAAGGCAAAATCTGCTGAGACAAAATCATAGCAGGAGCCTTCAGGCACCAAGCTCTTTCAAGACCACGGCAAAAGTCATATCCAAGACATAAAAATAGCCAGAGGCACAGAGTATCCTTAAGGCATTTTAGGCATATGCTACCTTAAATGGACTTCTCACCTCTCTAAACAAATGGCAGGAATCGAGTGATTCAAAGAAAGCAGCTAATATATCAGAGAAGTCTTAAACCAGTCAGGGACACATTACAGCAAAAGCTTTAAACACACAGTAAGAGCTAAACAACCAAAAGACATTGAGAGATTCAGCTGAAAGCCAGATGGTCATCATACTAAACTCTTCATTTTTTTCTTGGTGAAAACAGAAATGTCAACCATTTCTATCTGAAGGACAAGCTTCTCTTTTTTGTTAGACAGCTCTTTTTTGTTGTCATCACAGAAGAAAAGGTAGAACTTAGAGAATAACATCAAACATTCTATCCTGATTCACAAAAGCATTTATAGGTCTGAGCCCTCCTGAGCTCAGTCATTTGTAGCAACACAGTGCAAAACAGGAGAAACAGATCAGACAGTTCGTTCTTCGTTCTTCACCGTGTTACTTAATGTGTTGGGAAAAGCTAGCCTAATTAAAGATGCTGTGATAGGAAGTTACAGTTCAATAACCTTCAGCTGAAGAACATTACAACAAAGAGACAGACTTATAAGTAATGAAGTTAATAATAGCTCATAAAGAAGCCAAAACTATTTAACCTTCTAAGCTCAATATACACACTGTGCTTCAACTTCCATAATGGTGAGGATGGGGAATAGGTAAACTGTGAATGTGCATTTTAAACAATCATGTGACTAAAGGTTTCATTTCACAAAGGTACACAAAAAAGTAATCTCAGACAAGGTTAAGAGAGTCTTGTATAATGATTCTCAATAGCTTCTCATAGACAGGCTGTTCTGTAAGAGGCTGGATGAGCAGACAGTGAGGGTGACTGAAAACTGCTTGAATAGTCATGCCCTAAGCATGGTGATCAGTGACACAAAGTCTGGTTGGAGGCCAGTAACAAACACTGTGCCCCAGGGGTCTATACTGGGTCCAGTCCCGTTAGACTTCTTTATTAGTGGCCTAGAGGATGAAGCAGAGTGTACCTGCAGCAAGTTTGCGGATGACACAAACTTTGGACAAGTGACTGATAGGCCAGACAGTTGTGCTGCTGTCCTGAATGGCCTTGACAGGCTGGAGAAATGGGCTCAGGAAACCTGTGGACCTCAGCAAGCTCAGCAAGAAGAAATGCAGAGTCCTGCATTCCTGGTGAGGAACAGCCCCACATACCAGTACATGTCGGAGGCTGTCCAGATGGAAAGAAGACTGGTAGAAAAGGACCTGGGGGTCCTGGTGGACACCAGGTTGACCATAAGCCAGCACTGTGCCCTTGCTGCAAAGCAAGCTACCAGTGCCCTGGGCTGCGTCAGGGAAAGTGCTGCCAGCACATCAAGGGAGGAGATCCTTCCCCTCTGCTCAGCACTGGGGAGACTGCACCTGGAGCAGCATCCAGTGCTGGGCTCCTTAGTGCAAGAGAGATACAGACATGCTGGACAAAGTCCAGTGGTGCTTGCTGTCCTAAGATGGCACTCTGCTTGAGACTCTGGAATTACTGGCGTGCACATTTTTATGACTTTATCTCTTTTCTGACTGTTCAGTTGTTGTTCTGCCTGTGACCTTGGTTTTAACTTAGAGCCACATGTGATGCATAGATGGTTTGTTTGCATGAATGAAAGTATTAATAAAATTGCAGCTTGTGTTTTTACTTTCTTTGTGGAATAAACTGTTCTAGAAATTACAGCACAATCAACAAAAAACATGTATTTAAAAAAAAATCTCCTTGCTGGTGTTACAGATAACTATTTATAGTGTATAGGCACTGAGGGTGACTTTTTGTAAAAAGAATCTTGGGGAATTGGACTAACTAATTTCCCTAGGGATCATCTGAGAATTGGTTATACCACTCTCAGCTCTGCTGTTTAAATGCAAAAGTCATAAGCTGTAACTCTATCACCACTTTTGGCATCTGATCTACTGTACTTGTACCCTATATTGCTAATTTGCACTCTGTGTCTGCTCCAGACTCTTCAGGCCACCGCTGGCTGGAGGCCAGGGAAAGACCAAATGACTCAGTAGCAATTGTCACCTGCCTTTTGGACATTGTGCGTAAGGAAGTTCCTGTAGGCACATGAGATTCATATTCAGTTTTACATTCACATGTCCTTGCTTAAGGGATGTAGGACTCAGAGCACTGCAGAACTTTTTTTTAACTAAAAGTAAGGTGTTTCTCTTTTTTTTCTCCTTTCATAAGCTTAAAGTAGGTTTTCTCCTCAGTACTTAAATCAAAATGGTAACACACAGTCAGAATTACAAGCTTTGAGGGCATCCTTTATCCACAGCTTCAGTTATCAGCAATAAGCAAATGTTTGCTTTTTTGTTGAAGTTCTCAATTGGCCTCATGTAGTTCCATCACCTGTTCTGTGTAGTCCTGCCCTTAGGCTGTGAATTTGGGACAGAATGTCTTAAACACAATGTCTATGGCCATCACAATAACAAATAAAAACTACATCTACCTGCTGTTCAGGTACATGGGCACCTTCCTCGTGCCTCACCTATGAGATTTGTTTCTAGGCAAGGAAATTCTTTTTGCAACTTAGTTCATGCTGAATCCAAACTGAGGAAAAAGTGCAAAGTTCTCAAGTCTGAGTCATCCTAGCACGGTCTTCCATCTCCTCTCTGATGGTCAGAGACATTTGCTATGCAAGTTTTCTGTCAGGCAGCTCAGGTTTGTATGAAAGCAGTGCGAAGTGATGAGGATTGGTTTTGGTGAGTGATGTTGCTCCTGTGTGTCACGCAGACAGCATTAAAATCACAGAGCCGAGAATCTCTGCGCTGCTCAATCTAAACCTTAAATGTCAAGTTCTGTGGGGCTCTCTGAGTGGTGTGCATCTTTATCTGACTCCCATGGAATTTATAAGGGTGAGACCAATGGCAAAATGTTCTTTGCAAATATCAGGAAGTGGTGATCATGTCTTTTCAGCATTTTCCTGGGAACTGTCTGTGAGCCATCTGAATAATACAGTTTGTTTTTGCTTTGTGGATCTGAATCTGAATCCTTTCCTGGCTGCCCAAATCCAGCTGTTATATGGAGCATATCTCGGTATCAGTATATTTTGCTGAGTTCAGGATTGCTGTATTCACACACTGAGGAGACACATTGGGTCCTGGGAGTCCCCAGCATCACTGTTGCACAACTCACTGCCCTCTGGACCAGCTCTGCTGCCACTGCCCAGGACCCTCATTGCCTGCAACCCCCCTGGTCAAATAGCATACCATGTGCCAGCTTTGCCAACTCTTCCACAAAGACAATCCTTCCCCTTTACAAGGCTGCTTTAAGCTGCTAACAAATAGAAAGCATTTGAAGGAATGACTGGTATTGGTTGTGTGGACAGAGTGGTGGATAACAACATGACTACATTCGGAGAGTTCTCACCCTTTCTTCTCCTTGGCTTGCTTGCTCCTCTTGGGAAAAAAAGAAATTGCTTTCTGCAGTCCTCCCACCCCTGAAAAAAAAAACCAACACCAAAATCCAGCCTTTCTGCTTCTCTGAGTCTTCCTAAACTTTAGCAGACTTACCTGGTTGTTCTATCGTAGCAGCTGCTTCAAGAGAAGATAAAGAAATCATGGTCCTAGTAAGAAAACCATTCTCCATTGTATCAGGAGGGTTAGGAAGAATGTTGTATTTTCTTTCACTAAAAATTGCCCTTAGACTGGGGGTGGGGACACAGCACTGTGTAACAGGTTTACACAGAGTCCCTTAGTGAGCCTGCAGCCCTTGTGCTCAAAACTCCCCCTCTCAGCGAAGCCACCGCCTGAGCTGTCCATGCCTGGCTCTTCCCAACCGTGCGTCTCACTGCTGCGCCTTTTATTGGCCTGCTTTTCCCAAGTAAAGGGAGAAATCCTTACGGGTCAAGGAGCTGCCGGGGAAGATTTTGAGGACACTAGGTTACAACATAGACTTTGGGAGCCACCTGAGATTCTCTGCAGTGTTTTAGGCTTAGAACTAAAAAAAAAAGGAGAGTAAAAATGGAGAGTGTTTCTCTGCACTGCTTGGGAACAAGGTAAGAGTTGACTAAGATAAAATTACTTTTGACTTGTTAATAACTTTATTCTGTGCCAGTGAACTCTTTCAGTCTGCAGGATATGTTCTCATGAATAAATAGTAAGTTTAGGTCTTTTAAATATTATATAAATATGCTGCATTGTAACATTAGTGATAAATAATTAAACAGCTAAAACTATTTCATAAAACTTTGTCACATTGTTAACTGGTTTACATTTGGTGCAGTGTGGCTCCCCCAGCAAAGTATGCTCCATGTTTAATTTCTTTTAATATCTCTCTGGTTCCACTGCCATAAGTATCTATGCCTACCAATGGGTTTATTCTCCAAACTTTCAGATAAATCATCCAGGGAGTCTCTGAAGCAATCTCACGATAATAGTCGCTTGGCCTTCAGATATGTTTGTAAAATTACTACAGCTACTCATCACAGCCTAATATCCTGGGGGTACAGCACAATTCCTGTATTCCATAGATAGCTCCACTGCCTTTTGCAAGAGAGCTTGGGTGCTGCGGGCTTATTGAGTACTGTCCCAGTGTTCTGAAAGAAAGAACTCTTTTGTTTATTTGAAATGAAAACATCATCTGGAAATTTCACTTCAGAGTGCCAGGATGTGTTGCTATCAATTCTGGAGGTTTGGAATGAAAGAAGCAGGCAGATTTACATTTGGCTACACCTCATATAGCTAGGCTGAGGTAATGAGCTGATTCATGTGTACGGCACTTAGAAGAATTGCATTAAATCATTCAGCATTATAAATGCTTACATTTTCATTGCCTAAAGTTTGACAATGGAGATGAAATATAAAAGATTTTGAAACTGAGGGATTTTGTAGTGTCCATGGAGACATTTAGATTCAAGACAAATTGAGTGGTATACAGATGAGAAAAAAAAATGGTAATAAGGTCTTTTGCAGAAGTTTTTAAACAAAGGCTTGAGAAAGGACCAGGAGAAAACTGTAAATCTGTTGGATTTTCTAACAGTAAGTATGATATTAGTTCCAAGTAAAAACATCAAAAAGATGGTACTGAGTACGATCAGTCACATTTTTGAGGACACCAGCATATTTAATTCTAGTCTGTGTAGAACACCACTCATTAATCAAATATTTTTCAAATCAAATATAATTTTTGAGGTTATAAAGTTTTCAGAAGAAAATTACTTCTGATGTAGGTACTTCTGTAAGACATTTGAATTAATGCCATACAACATTCTTCCTTAATAAAAAGGAATTTTTCAAAAATTAGCTTCCTTATTGTTTAAAAAAATTCTCTTAGCTCTCATAATAGCAGAAAACCAACATAAGACATCATGTGAGGCTTGAGATACTGAGATCCAGATTGATATCCATTTGGGAGGCAAATTGAAAAAATAAGTTTTAAAAATGGTTTAAAATGTGAAAGTTCTGCTTTATAGTGAGACACTAGAAGTGCTTTTAATGCAGTGAGAATCATAGTAAGCGAACGTCTGTGGGCAGCAGTGAACTGAAATAACTGAAAGCTGCAGCTGGACAACCTCATGCTCTGAATTAAAGTGTGTTACAGGATGGGTAATTAACAGTGGAAACCATTTATCTAGACATGCCTGCATGCATCCCACAGGGTTTTTTAAATACATTCTGTCAGTCCTTCTCAGCTCAGTTGAAGCCATGCATATGATTCATGAGCCACTTGGCAAGATCCTCTGCTCCACAGGGGACCAGCTCAAGAGCCTCTTCTGACTTTCCAGGGCAGTGAGCCATTGCCATCCTGTCTCTGACTCGCTGGTGCAGGAGGTGCCAGCAAGGATGCTGTACATCTTCTTGCTGTCTGGGGCTTCCTTGGCCCTTGTGAATATTCAGACCTGAAGGCATCAGTAAGATGAAATGAGCAGTGACAGTTCATAATTGTGATTAAAGGCAAGGGCAGCCAGAAAAATCTCAGAAGCCTGGAAGTTCTCTGAAGAGTGATGTGGCATGAGTCTGGTCCCACAAAGGCAGCATCCTAACCCAGGTGTCTTGTCCAGCACCAACTGTGTTTGTAGGGAGTGCCACAGGGGCTGGGACATGCTGCTGGTGGGGCTTAGCCACAGCTGGAACAGGCTGCTCACCAGGACATGTGCCAGCCCATCCCTCTGGCCTCACCCTTCCGTAAGTCACACACACACAAACAATCCCTTTCCCTCTGCCCCATCTCATTTCTTGAGCCTGGATTCAAATAGGAAATACAGAGAATAGTGTGAAGGTTCCAGCCATCCAATACATCCTGAGCTGCGCTGGGAGCTTGGCACCTGGTACACTGGGTAGAGATGTTGATAAGAGAAATTGCAGCACTCTCCCAAGAAGTCCCTGCACTGACTGTCTGTAAGCAGATGCTGCAGAGATATTCTCCCAGTCTACAGCTCGTTGCCATCATACACAGTAGAATTGTTAGGTGTTTTAAGGTAAGTTCTTTTATGCTGCACTGCTGTCACAGAAAGCACTGTTCTTACTATTGCCTTGAGCAGAAAGAGAGAATATGAAAGCATGTGTGGTTTCACCATGGTCACATCCGCCTGGTAGAAATCCATCACAACTTAGAGCATTTCAGTGCAAGGGCACTGCAGGAGCTCGCTGCCAGCTGTGCCTGTGCTGCTACCAGCAGGAAGGCAAACCTTCCCACAGGCAACACACGCAAAGCCTTCCCTTGCTCTCAGATAAGAGGATGAAGGGAAACTGAGGGGGGAGAGATACAGGTTTGGAAAAAAATGTAAAAGGAAAACAGTAAGCTTGACTCTTCCCTCCTTTCCTCCAAGAAAAGAAACAGACACCCCCACATCTTACAACAGGTTACAAGGTTGCAGGAACCAATAAAATTAATATGGGTCAGTAAAACAGAACTAGCAGTGAGCGAGAGGCAGGAGGAGAAGAGCTTCAAAAACTGATTGAAAGAAGGGGTAAATAAGAGGGGAAATACACTTTAAAGACTTTAAAAGAATCAGTTGCTTTTTTAATATAATTAGTAAGTGAAAGAGAGAGGGAGAACAAGACTGAGATTCTTTTTTAGTGTGAGACCAGCTTGAGGAGGAGAAGAGGGAAAAAGGACTCTGGGTTTAGGAAGACCACAGTTCTAGGCAGCATATATCTGTGGATATCTGTGAGCACAACCAGGTGCCACCACATCATCTTTTCCCAGGTATTGGGTAGGTGTGAAAGTTTTGGGAATGCCACTGCTTTGTCACACAGCCCTGTCTCTCTTGGGCTGGTCCTTTTGGAAGGGTGTGCAGGTGTTCCCATTCCCTGGGGAAACTGCTCAAACTGCACCCAAGTGCCCTTGGCAAGAACTCAGCCCTGCTCTGGTTCTGCAGATTTATGCTGGTTTGGTTTAAGGGACATAGCCCTCATCTTTATTTCTGCAATCGTGCCCTGTCTGTGAGCAGCAGATGTGCTGCAAGTGCCAAGTGCCACTGCTCAAGCTTTTCCAAGTGATAACTGAGTCTGTCTTGTTTTCAAGAGCACTAGGATAGAAAATACAATTCTTCAGAAATCAGATTTGCTAAGTTGCCATGTACCTTTCTTCATGTGAAAGCTCAGAATCAAGCATTTGCTTAGATCTAAAGATACTGGGGTTTTTCTTAAAGCATTGTAAACTTCCAAGGCTCTGATGCTTCTATCAGAGCTAGAAAAGAGAGGGGGCTGAGGAGGAAGATTTCTGTTAATGTAAAATCAGGGGGAGAGGGGGATGCTTGTCAGCAAGGAGACTCCTGGTGCTTCATTATTCTCTTGGGGATTTTTACTTTCAATTTCAGTGAAAAAATGGGCCAAACCCAAGAAAAACATTTTGGAAATCTGGAAATTGAAAATTCCAAGTTAATTTTAGTCAGAAATACTAAGAACATCGGTGTTTCTAAACTGAAGCTGTTCTTTGGAGGACACCTTGACTTGGTGAAATCATCATTCTTTTTCCTGCTTTCCTGCCTCTGTCGGTGGCAGTGACTGATTAACAAATCCTCTGTGCTGGGCTGTCCCTGAGGCCAGGCTGGGCAGGTTGTGCCTGGTCCAAGCACAGCAGGCTGTGCAGGAATCATGGGCACACCTGGACCCCTGTGTCACCCACGGGTGTTTCCCACAGAGAGGTCAGCTGCAGGGCAAAGACAAGCAAGCCATATGGGCTGAGGTCTGTGAAGTCCTGCCTCAAATGCCATGGGAGTTGATCAGTTTCAAATATAATGCCTTGTTCTCCTGGACCTGTGTCTTCCTGTGTAGCTATTTGTCTTCAGAGAATTTCCCAGTGCCACTGAGTAAAATTGACAAAGCAGACCTCAGGTACAAAAGTAGTGTTTTGATTTAGAATATTTGTTCAAGCAAATGGCAGTAAATCTATTCTTGTACCATATAGGTTGTAATTCTCTAAATTTCAGTAATAGCCTGCTTATGTCTTACACTCGTGCACAGACAAAAGCTGCGGACCAGCCAGGTGGGGATCTCAGACCCCGAGGGCCAACTTCAGCAGCACCAGGAGATCGTTTCCTTTGCCAGCTGAACGTTATGGGCAGGTAGGACTCAGAGGGGTCCTCTGAGGTGAGCACAGACCCCTGTTCTCATGGGAACTACATCACACCATCAACCCTAGAAACTGAGAAGCTTCATCTTAAAAGCTCTCTGGTCTTCCCTGTTGTTGCAGGGGGTCTTTTTTGGAGCCTCATGTGTCTTCTAGAGTCCAGGTTCTGAAAGCTTGGTGTAGCTATTTCTTCTCTGGCCGACACTGTCCTGTCAATTAGCAATGGGTTCCCTTTGCACACAGCCAGTACAGACGGAGCTTGTAAGGTCCCTTTCCTTCACCCTCCTACCTCCCCTGCTGATTGCAGTTATTCAGCTGATGGTGTTGCCCTTCCCAGCCACTCTTGGAGCACGTCTGCAGAAAATGTTACCCAGGGTATATCGGTCCTCCTAACGTTGTAGTATAGCCCCTCACTCCTGGGTGTGGTGTGATCAGAGTGGGAGATAGGAGCAGCTGGCTGCTGGAGCTTGTACTGTTTCCTCAAGCTGCTCCCAGCCACGGTCACAGAGTCTGAGGAGCTTTAAGACATTCGATATCTTGACACCTCCCCTACCCTGGATGAGGTGCTGTACTGTTCCTGATAGGCATCTGAAAATCAGACAAGTTGATGGTGTTCTGTTTCATAGGTATTTTATGATCTGTTTTATTCTTTCTGTGTTTCCTGCTTCTTGCTGATTTTAGGTTTTGGTTGCTTTCCATAAAGTAGAGCCAGATAACATTTTTTTCCCTCTTACAAATACTGTTGCTTTTGGAGAAGCGTGTGCTAAAAACGGGTTCAGGAATGAGGAGAGCTAGTTCAGAAAAAGGTATTAATGAGAGGGCATTTTGTGCATCTGGAGTACTACTTACCTGCTTTCCATTCTTCCCAACAACTCTACTGGGGCAAAAATAGGCAGGATAGTGGAACAAAGAATGTATCTGCATGTGTCAGGGGCAGTACGTGAAGGAGGCAGGGAAATGGAAGAAAGCCTAAGGATCACAGGAACAGTCTTGCCTGGGAGGTAGGTGATTGAATCCCTCGTGTTGGTGTCTTTCTCCACAATTCAGATGCATATGCCAACTCTATGCAGGCAGCTGTTAAAACATCTGTAGCATTTCCAGGGGAAAAGTTGTCACTTAAACAGGTCTCAAAACTCAGGATTTATAGCTTAGAACCTGAGGCCTACTTACAGTGTCTAATTTTGGTTGTACAGTTTGGGGCTGAGATGGCCCAAAGCAGCAGCTGCTTGTGGATTGGGCAGAGTAACTCAAGGAAACACAGCTGGTTCCGTCTGCAGCTTCCTGGATCAGGAGTGCCTCCTGTCTCCTGTCTCTTTAGTCTGCAAGGGTAATCATAGGTAAAGTCCTCATATGGTCTTCCCTCTCACTGACTCCCAGACCCTTTTCCAAGCTTTCCATGAACACAGACATCTGGCTTCACAGTTACAGGTCAGAGGAGCAATTTGAGACAAATGAAAGGTACATGCAGGTATCTCTGTAACCCCTTGGCTGCGTGACTGCAAGTGAATAGTGCAGCTTGCAGTTCCACAAGCTGATTAGACTCTGGCTGGGTATTTTAGCACACCCTGCAGTTACCTTCTAGCAGTTGCCATAGTCTTTTGGCATCTCGCTTGTTCCTGTTGGTGTTCCATGTTTATTTGCAGCTCCACTGACAGGATAAAAATGACAGGCTGGGGGCTTTTGAGATGTGGTGATTTGGGGCTGTGCTGTCTCAGGACCAAGGGAAATCTGGAGAGGTAAGCAGGTGTAGCTCCTGCCCACCTCCTTGCCTTTTCTCCTCAACAAAGACAAGTTGTACAAGAGCTATCTTGTGTCCATAACAGGGCTGCACAAAGTTAGCAACAGCCCTCCCCTCAGAAGGCACAGGTTAGCTGTGCTGGCAGCTGGGCTGAAGATAAAGCACGAACTAAGCTTAAGTTACAGATCAAAGTGTGGATAGCAAGAAGCAGAGGACACTTTCATAGCCCTTCGGTGACTTTAAAAACAGAATCTGTTACTTTGACTTCACAGCCAGCCAGCTTTGAGGACAGGCTGTGCAGTTATCTGAATCATCTTTGTTTGGGAGCACAAGGAAATATTCGGAGCAGGCTGATTGCAAGTTCAGCCTGACCCCGGCGTTAATGGCAGAGGCGTTGAGTTACAGTCACCGTGTCTGTGGGTGGTCAGAGCGAGAGGAGCGTGCCTGTGCCCCAGGGCAGGGTGGGATGCTGCCCTTCCAAGGTAGGTCACACCGCAGGAGTCGTGCATTCATCCCTGCTGTGACAATTATCTGGATGCGTTCTCCAGAAAATCACTTTTCATCAGAAAATTGCCTTTCATCAGAAAGTGCCAGCGTGAGCAATATCTTTGGGTTTCATTGGTGAGGTGTGTTTCTGGGAATGTTGCTCTTTTGCTGGAATTTTTCTCAGGGAAAGCTTATTCATTTTACAGTGACAAGAGAGAGCAAATGACCCAGCACCTAGTGTTCCAGGCACTCCCACACACTGGAACAGAGCCAGGTGCAAGCTTCCACCCTGCTCTCATAGGAGTAGGAGCTGGGTCTCCGAAGCCCAGCAAAGGCTCCAAGTGTTGGGCTGCTGAATAATTGGTAGTGGAGGAGTGTCTGTCCTCTGACTCACCCTGCAGATGTTCATTGAAACAGGCAGCTCAGCCTCCCACCCAAATCCAAGGGGAACACCCTAAGCCTCTGGACTGGGGACTGTAGGCAGACTTGTCAGCTGCCTCAGGGACTTTGTCTGCAGGTCTCTTAACATGGATCTCTGATGCCGAGATCTCAGCTGCATCAGAATTTCAAGTTCCACATTGTTGTTAAAAAAGAGTTTGATCTGATGTGCGCAGTGAAATGCTTGAAATGTGTGACCTGAAAGGCTCAAGTAACAAGAGGCAAGTGGACGTGAACAAAAATATCATTTTAGAAATGTCATGATTTTCAAGTTTATGTAAGTACTTTTGTATGCAATGCCTCTCATGTTGGGGTTTCTTTTTTTCTTAACATATAGATTTGACAGCAAGGGAAATCTCACTAAAAGGTCAAAGTGGGCAGCATTGAAACTTCTTCCTTGAAAGTGCTGTGGAGCTGCTGACCTTACAAAAAAGTCTGGCTTTTGACATCTTCTAATGCAGAGGGATTAGAACATGGCATCAAAGCCTGAGAGAATCTAAGGAAGAGTCACAATTTCTTGTCAGGAGACCAGAGGACAAAGGCAGGGCCAAGAAGTCACACAACACACAGTGAAGACAAGTGAAATGGACCCTGCAAGCCAAACCAAAATGTTTCTGAAAGACATCTGCAAGTTTCAGACAGGCCATACAGAACAATGAATACAGATGGATTTGAACTCCAGTGACACCATTTTTTCGTGTTGTAATTTTCCTTTTGCCAAAGGAACTTTTGGCAAAGAAAACATTTCTCCAGAAGAAAGATGCTGTGGTTGGCTTTTTGACAGCAAATTTCTATAGGTCCTAATGAAGGAGACTCACTTTAATTTGACTGCACGGAATTACTCACTGAAGCCTTTCTTACTTTCTTTCCTTGTGCCCTGTGTTGACATTAGTATATAGTCCCCAAATCCTGTGCAACTGCAGATATTTTTCCATACTCAAGTAATTTCTGCCAGGAAAAAAAAAACCTACTCACTGCTTGAAAGAAACAAATGTACACAGATAAATAAATATACACACCTTGTAAAGAACAACTGATTTCCCTGTGGATCAATTTCATCAATCTAAATATGGAAAAGTAGTGACAAAACTGTATCCATTAGATTACCGGGTGAAGAAATTTGGTTCTTTGGTATGAGGGAGAGCTGTTTTGCTTATAAAAAGGAAAAAGCAGTGTGTAGTTGATAATGGACATGTTTATGGCCACAAGTTGGTATAGCTCAAGCTTCTTTGAGAACCTACAGATTTGATGAGGACCTGTTTTGGGCAGGATGCCCTATTCTGTTAGGACTTGTTTGTCTTGTGTTTCAATGGCTGATTAATTCCTGAATTTTTTTTTCCATCTGTGTGTGTGCCTTTCTGAGAATTTTTGTTTTGTTTTCTTGAACAGAAAAACCTCAAAAGCCTAAGCAGAGTTACAGCATCCAGTTGGACTGGAACACATAGTCAGAAGTTTTAGAAACCAAAAAGTGCCTTTTTTTTTTACCTTAACCAATGCTGTAGTCAAGCAGGAAAAAAACCTGCAAGGAAAAGCAGCTGCAGCTGAAAGAAATGAAGTGCAAAGAGCATGAAATACATTTTTGCTGTTGCTGTTTTTGATATCACATGAGGATAATAATAGGTCACACCTAGATGATATTGAAACATGGTCCAAGGGACAGGAAGACATTTAATTAGTGTGAAAAAGAGACCTCTGGCAGGTTGATTGACACACGGATCTGTTTTCTGAAAGACTGTTCAGACCCTCTTATTCTCAGGACAGCCTTTGGACAGAGCCTGGCTTGTTCAGATGGTGATAGGTTAATAAGGATACTGAGCAAGACCAGTGATTTGCTGGAGATAATTATGCATTAGCTGGAAGGAGGGATTGTTTCATCCGGTTGAAGTGAACTCTGTGTAGCAGAGCATTATCACTCCACTCTACTGAAAGTAAACATTTCGACTTTCATATTAATTGTCAGCTGTGGAGAGTGGGAAGAGTGGAAAAAAGCCAGGGCCCAGCATTGGCTCTGGATGGAGGAAGTTTCAGCTCATTATCTTGATGGGCAAAGATGCAGCTTGGTTCTGCAGCATTGGCTTATCCGAGCTGCAGGTTCCACCAAGCATCTTGAGCTTGGCTGAACAAAGGTTGCCAGGCTACTCCCGCACCTGTGTTTGGGATGTAGTTCTGCAGGAAGATTGAAGACATAAATAGCAATGCTTTAGGTCTGTGAACCTACACAGGATAAACATGTCAGAGTGTGGGAGAGGAGATAGAGTCTTCTGAAAGTCATCTTCACTAGTAGCCCATTAGTGAGAAACAGTCTTCTCTCCTGTTTTCTCCTACACCAAAACTCACACACAAAAGCACTTCGGAGAGTCTCCTCTCCATATGCAGCTAATAGAAAGTGCTGAGGGAATAAGGTGTCAAATTAGCTATTAATCACCTTAGTGACTTTGTAGGTTTATTTTAAGGCTAAATTCTCCATAGGCTTCACTGACTTTCCTAAAACTTTTAGTGGCATGAAAAATCTATACATGTACATCAGAATCCAGAACACTTTCTGCCAGATAGGGCTCTTAAAGCACCATGTACCTGAGTTTCCACAGATGGTGGTCCAAGTAATGGTGCATCTCTCAGAGAAAGCAAATTTGCACATTTGGGTATTTATCTTGTCATTATTGTTGCTTTGCTAAAGCCGTAGCTATTCTTCTCTGGGCTGTCACCCTAACACCTCAAGCTGATCCTTTTGAGCACCTGCAAGGATAGGATGAAGAGCTGCAAATCACCTTCAGCCATTGCCCTTAGGTGTGAGATTGAGCATATCCTGATGAGAGATTCCCAGGCAGCAGAGCTCTGGGAGAATATTGGTCTGCTGGCTGGTTTCTGGGTCATAAGGAGAGAAGTTACAGTGGTACAGGCAGAGTCCTTCCACTGACTTTGTGAGCTTTGACTCTGGCTCACAGAGCCAGATTTGTGCTGTGATGTGAAAGCATCTTGATTCTGTATTTGATAGGAGAGCCCGACAGCTTAATTATGCTGTCATAGCAGGAAAGTTCCTAGAAACAAAATCTTATATCCTATGTATTATGATTGTGACAAAAATACTTACTTATGACCAAATTAGTTTGGGGAGACAGATATAAATTAACCTCCTTTGAGTGTTCACACATATCAAAATTAGGAATTTGAAGACAGGCTACCTAAGCTGCTGTACTGGTAAAATAAGTGCATAAATAATAAAATTGCATTCCTTCCTGCAATATGATTAAAATCTTGACAGTAATTTCAGTGGGACAAGTAATTTTCCTCTCTCTACATCAGCATGACCCCCTGGGAAATAGTGGGAAGTATATCATATGCCAGTTGAAAGTGGAACACAAAACAAATATCCATAAACACAAGGCATTATAACTTTTTACTGTGGTTACTACAAGGACCATAAATCCTTTTCACGTCTATTTTTCCTGTGACATCTCTTTAGTTATTGTCTCAATCTCTTCCTAAGTGTAAGATGTGCAGGGTGCCTCAGCATGTTGGTTAACATGTTGAGGTAAACCAAGGCTTTGTATTCAATGTGATGGCACTGCTCTCACTGCTGGCAGTGCAACAGCCCTTGAAACATATCCAGTCCCTCCACAACATTTTGGGGAAGGCTGCAGTTAGCAAAGAGGGCAAAAGCCTCGTCAGTCTTTGCTGCTTTCTTTCCCAACAGAGAAAAGGCCAACAAGGCTCCCCTGTTCCCCAACAAGGGAAGTGCATACACACTTCAAGAGGGATGAAGTTAGGATGTGGTGCTGTGCAGTAAAAATTTCCTTGGCTCTCTGGAGCAAAATACTCCTGTGGCTGAATATGCGGGCAGAACTGTTAATAGATGTGCCAGGTTCTCAGCCTCTCCAGTGGTGAAATGGGGACCAGCTTGACACAGTCTTGCTGTGATTCTCAGCTGATGTTTTATTGCTATAATTTGACATAGGCAAGTAAAACAAGGCTGGGTATTGGGACCTAATACCTGTTGCAACCAGTGGGAGTCACACACCCCACTAGCATGGATGGACTCCTTAAAAGAGTTTTCACAAACTGTTCAAACTGGCATAGTGAATAAATATACACTTCCCTTAAATAAATATACACTTGCCTTCCACACAAAGCCCCTAGAGCACTCACACTTTTATATGAGCATTTACAGAGGAAACAGCACTAGCCCTCTAATTGTCCACATCCAAATCTCTTTATTTAGAGAAGTTGTTTATTATTTAGCTGGAGGCACCAACAGTGCTATAGCAGAGAATTGCCACAGTATTAACAACCGAAGAGCGGCCATCACCAGCGTTACTGTTTATTGCCTTTCCGGTGCACTGAGGCTGACTTGTTTACAAGCGTCATAACCAAAGAGCCGGAGCTCTCTTTATTTGCTGCCAAGTGAGCCTGCAGGGAAGAGTCACTGCTTCCAGTGCCTCGGAAAGCTTGGGAAGGCATTGTGGTCACTAGTTGTTACAGGTGAGGTAACTAAAAACACTTACCTCTCCATACCCCGCTCTATCCTGTGGTATTTTGTCTTTTAGAAATGCCTACATTTCTCAGTACTTTATATAAGCTTTTGACTGTAGGGGTAGTGTGTTAATAAATGTTCACTGGAATATAAAAATACTTACTGTATTTAGTGAATAATAGATTATAGATAACTCCAAGCATATAACTTAAAATGCTGTAGGTGTTTATGAGCCATTAGTAAGCAATTTATTATTGATCAGGAAGGGAAGGAAGGATCACACACTTATTACAATCCACAAATCCTGTATTAATCCTTTTTAAAAGGTGTTAAAGTCTTGGTTAGAAATTAAGTGTGAGCCACTGGCCTTTTAGCAGTAGGCTCTCCGGCCAACAGCTGATAAGATCACACCAAGGTCTTGGCAGCTTTGGGACACTCCAGAACATTGTTAACCTGTCCTGTAGTCAGACATGTAGCCTGACCTGTCCTGTAGCCAAACATGTAGCCTCTGGTTTTAATACCTCTCAGCAGCTGTGATTTTACTTCGGTACATCACAATTCGTATCAATTTCACGTAGTGTTTTTATTTAAGAACTGACACTCTCTATTTCTTTGTTTCACACCTTGGCTAAATCTGTTTTTCCCCCTTTTATGTGTTTCCCGCTCCTCTTCTCCCCAGGGTGAATGCTCACGAAAGTGCTATGACATCTTTGTGCTGGAGACGGTGTGCGTGGCGTGGTTTTCCTTTGAGTTCCTGCTGCGATCCATCCAGGCAGAAAACAAGTGTGCTTTCCTGAAAACCCCGCTCAACATCATTGACATCCTGGCCATTCTGCCTTTCTACATCTCCCTCATTGTGGATGTGGTTTCCACAAAAAACAGCAGCAAGCCTGGCGGGGGAGCTGGGAACAAGTACCTGGAGCGAGTGGGGCTGGTGCTGCGCTTCCTGCGGGCGCTGCGCATCCTGTACGTGATGAGGCTGGCGCGGCACTCGCTGGGGCTGCAGACGCTGGGGCTCACTGTGCGCCGCTGCACCCGCGAGTTTGGGCTGCTGCTGCTCTTCCTCTGCGTTGCCATGGCCCTCTTCTCACCACTGGTGTACTTGGCTGAGAGCGAACTGGGAGCCAAGCAAGAGTTCACCAGTGTCCCCTCCAGTTACTGGTGGGCTGTGATCTCCATGACAACTGTTGGCTACGGGGACATGGTGCCTCGTAGCATCCCTGGACAGGTGGTAGCCCTGAGCAGTATCTTGAGTGGGATTTTGCTGATGGCTTTCCCGGTCACGTCCATCTTTCATACCTTTTCCCGTTCCTACAGTGAGCTGAAGGAGCAGCAGCAGCGAGTAGCCAGCAGGCAGGTGCGCCAGCGGCAGGAGAACACTGAGCTCCCAGGTGGCGACACTACAAGGGGCCTCAGTGCCACATTCCCACCAAGTGCTGGTGGGCAGGAGGGTCTGCCTTTGGTGGACCAGTAAACCAAGAGAAGTTCTTGACCCTGAACAGCTGAGGACATGTGTTGGCAGCACAAGAAGCAGTGGACAAGGGAGGCCAATTCTGCAAGAAGAACCCCATGAACTGCATAAATGAGGGGCAGACACACACAAGGTTTCTCTAAAGACCGACCTCTGATCTCAAGGGACCTCTTAAAAGTACCCCTAGAAATTCCACCAAGTACAGCTCTGCTCCATTGCTTTTCTTAGGGCTTTTCTTTTCTATTGAGCAAGTATTTTTGGGTACGCCCAAGGAGCGGCCATTGAACGTAGCCAGCCAGCAGAATGTAATGTGAAGCACAGCCTGTGCCAGGTGCCATATGGCAGAGCAACCAGTGTGCCACCTCCTCCCTACCCTGCTTGGTGGCACTCCCTGTCCGAGGGGCTGAGCGAGGGGCTCCCCATGCTGTAACACCCCACAGCACGTTTGTTTTGGCAGCCCCACCAAGGAACACAAACCTCAGACAAGCCAAGGGGCGAGGGCAAGAGAAGGGCAGAAGCATCCCTTCAGCTTTACCAGGGGCTTGGTTCTGTCTTCTACAGATGAGGCAGTGCAGCCAGAGCTGCCAGCTCTGAATTGTGTGTGAGCACAGTTTGCATTATTTAGTAGAGATGCATATTTACCATCCTAAGCTTTGTATCTTAGCCCCATGACAGAAATATACATACAAAAAAATGTTTCTGACTGCGGTACTGAATGTTAACTTGTTTTTTTTCCTTTACCAAGAGTCGAATATAACATATACCATTACAAATGATGACATTTCTCCACTTTCTGTTAACTATTTCCATTTCTCTTGTATGAAGAAATGTGTTTAATAGGCAACTGAACCAATCAGTTCATGGTACCAGTCAGCTACAACCAATCAGCTACATGTAGCCCAGGAAGGGGAGGGTGATGTTAAACCAGCGGTGACTCCTAGCTCTGCATAGTCTTCCTCAGTGGTGGTGGCTGCAATGAGTGCAGTTGTGTGCAAACAGGAGTAGAGAAGTAGTCCAAACCCAGTGAAGCCAGTGAGACACCTTCAGTGGGCTCTGGTCCAAGCTGCAGTGCAGCAGCTGTGCTCTGCATTAGGAGTAGCCTTTTGGTTTTGCCTTTCTACTAAGAAAAAGAAAAACCTGTCATTAGAACAAGTGTTCCGGCTCTTCTCCCTGATTCTCAAAGGATTTAAGTCAATTTAAAGGGAAAATGAATTATATGGTGGCATCAGCATTTTGTTTATTGATGCCAGCCCCATGCATGAGCTTTCTAGGCCCCACCCTGGAGGAGCTGTGTAGCTGGTCCAAGTCAGGATGCTCTGTGGGTCTTTCAGTGCTCCAACAGGTGGGATATGGTCAGGAAATGGAGGGAGATGGAATCCAACAGTCTCTTGTACCTACACTCCTATTTGTACTAAAGCCATACAGCGTCACCCTCCATATTCTCCTCCTGCCAGGAAGGGAACAAAATCTGATGTGTTGAAGATGGGATTTGTCTGGTCTGTTGTTTGGGGGTTTTTTGCCTCAGCATATGTTGTAAAACCAATCTTTACATTAGCAAACTCTCATATCAAGCCGTTCCTTATAGGAATGAAGCAAGGGAAATGGAAAGGTTACACTTTATTTTAATAAAAATTAAAAGCTTTGTTGCTGACTGTTTGTGTCTGGGGATTTGGGTGTGGGGGAAGTGGTATTCCGCTGTGCTGATGTGAAGTAATGCGTGTTACTTGCTGCTGAGCACTGCAGGAGATGGAGGCAACAAAACTGAGCCCTCCTACCCTGCAGGATGCACCTGGATCAGCAAAGCCCCAGCTGTATTGAACTGCAGGCAAACCAAACTCAGGTGCCCACGCCAGCGCTCTGCCCATCCTTCATGGCCCAGCAGCAGTGGGAACACATCGGCTCCTTGTGCCAGAGAGGAGGGCCAAGGGCTGGTGGCTGGTGCCTGGGCTGACTCAGACTCCTGGCAAAGCAAAGCCAGCACTGGGTTGCTGTGACTCATGAAAGATTTTAATTTTATTGATTTTTTATTCCCAATGCAGGCATTTCTTTCATTAAGGGTTATTAAGGTCTGACATCAGGGATACAGCTTTGCAGCCAGCTGATTGCAAACCAGCAAAGGGAGCAGTGACAGGGGACAGTGTGGCGTGGTGCAGCACGAGGGGCAGCACTGCTTCTTCTGGTGGCATTCAGGTGCTCAGTCTTAAGGTGGCACCCAACAGACTCACTAGGTAGACTCACAAGTTCACTCCTCATGGTGATTTGGTTCATGCACACCAGGTGAGTCTCATGCTCCATCTCCAATGTAAATGAAGTGACCATGGGTGCAGAATGCATCTCCTCAAGGTGGTGAAGCCCACAAACTGCAAGCACCCTTACTTTACTACGAGAAAAGCCATATTGGAGTAGACATCCTTGCAGAACGAAGAGTTTCACACTTGCAGTGCTAGCAAATAACCATGAATCAATGCAGGTTTTGGCCTTGCAGCATGAAAAAAACAGCACTAGGACAGCAAACTACAGCTCAGCAGCTGTGTAGAAAAACAGACTGATCACACACACCATATTATTGCTGTTCTCCATCAAGTTGCTATTGTCCTACAAGAGTGAGTTCTTTGTATTTTTCAAAAGGCACATAATTAATTCCAGCACGCACAGAGTTTTAATAAAGTGACAAAACCCACTCATTATGTCTCCTAGTCAAAGCCTGGCTTTTAATAAAGTTTCATTTCATCTCTTGGGATGACAGATGAGGAAACAAATATAAACCAGGAACCTTTTAAACAAATTATTTTTAGAAGCTGTATAAAGTTGTGATGCACACATTGCCAGACATAAAAGACACTCGGAGGAGAATGAATTTCACCCAGGGCAGCTGTTGTTATGGGTGATGCTTATTACTTTTGATCAGCTGCTGGAGAATGTTGGTTTTGTTGTATACAGTGGTTGGTTTTCTTTGACACAGCACACAGATGATTTTAAGGCGATTTATCTCTCACTATAATAAATGCCACACTGCTGTCTGTAGGCACACCAGTGCCAGCAAGTAGTTGTACCTGTTTCTTCGAACAGCTTAGTGCTTCACAATTGTAGCACACTAGTTTTGCCTCGAGGAAAAAGAGGAAAAAATATTTCTCTCATACTGGACACGGACTCAAAACATGTGAGCAAAGCCACCTCTTCTACATGTCCACCTTGGTGGGAGCATGCATGGACCTGCACCTACAAATTCTGGCAGCTGGCAACAATAGTCATGAAAACCATAACTTAGGAGAATTAAGGTTGTCTTACCTGGTAAAGGGACAGAGTTAAAGGAAATGGCACAAAGTCAAACACCTCATACAGCGCATGTGCACAGCCACCTTCTACCTCACAGCAGCCTCAGTTAAGAAAAAGCAGTAATGGTAAGAAAAATGTGACACTGGTGTCATCTCCTCAACTCTAAGCCAGACAGAAGCTGCTGTCCCACCCACACTGCTGAGGCCACAACAGGCACAGGCTATGGCAGTCTCACAGCAGATGCTTCAGGGGCAAAGCATCCTTGGCCTTCCCCTTGGCACCTACAAGCCAGAGCCTTAGAGGACTGTGAAGCCTTGGCGTGGAAGAGGACAGAGGCGCATGGAAGGGCTGACAGGTAGAGAAATCCAGCGGGGTTCTGCTGACCCATCTGAGGCTGAGCAAAGCCCCTCAGTCTCCCAAGCAGCATATACCAGAGCCAAATGCATGCAAGCTGGGACACAGAAGGGCAGGATGGGGGTCTGAAATGCTGTGTTTGCTGTCACTGCATTTCTATATGCTGACATCGACTTGGGACTGGCTGCTTTACAAGGCTGTTTACAGGAAGACCTGCCCCTGCTCCAGGGTGAACCTCACATTGTGTTCTAGTCCCCATCTCTTATTTACTGCTGTTGGCACATGTATCCAGGCAGAGTTTATTTACTGGCGCACTGTTTACTTACATATTGATGTTTTCTTTCTTACAGAAAGCCTCCAACAAACCTACAGTTGTCAGTCAGGTCCTTGAAGCCTGCTTGGCTGTCAAGCCTAAGGATCGCAATCAGATTTAACAAACAGAACCTGTGGGCCAACTTTTGCTTTAATACCCAGTACCGGATGTGAGCTTTATTTTACATCTTAAAATGTTTTTAATCGCACCTAACTGCATGTATCTCAGACATCTAACCATGACACTTCTCCCTCCATGGAGCTGCCGGTGCAGACCACTGCCTGCCATGCACAGCAGAGGGAAAGATCTGCCCTGAGGGAGGCCTGGGGCAGCGCTGCACCAGCCAGCAGGACACGGGCCGGGCTGCTGCCCTGGCTACTGCAGCACCCAGAGATGGGGTTCCCCATTGTTTCCTTTAGGGCCAGCCTCACCACTGGCTTCCCCACAGTGAATGCCAAAGCAGCAGCCAGTAACACCAGCACTGTCTGCGAGAGAAGGTGCAGGCACTGCGAGTGCTGAGCAGGCTCAGCTGCTATGAGAACTGCTCGGGTCTCCACTGCCAGCAGACTGCAACCGAGCAGGTTTACTCCCCACCCTCCCATTCCTCCTCCTTTCCCTCCCACTTCGCTGATTTACCTACCTTTACCCTTCAGATTTTGGTTTTCCTTCTTTCCCTTCCCTTCAGGAATAGCTCCCTTCAGCCCCTTACCTGAGCAAGCTCAGTCTCTCCCACATCTCTCCTCCCACCCTTCCCAACCCTCTCTCCTCCCCATCTCCAGCTCTTGCAGCCACTGCACACAGCAATAGCAAACCACCTCCCCATGCCAAAGCAGCCCAGCATCCTGAATCAGCAGCCTGGCAGGATCCAGGAGATGCAAAGGGGCTGCAAGGCTGCTCCTGACAGTCTTGGCTTGTTTTCCCATCCAGAATGAACAGGAAGGGTGGCCAAGACTTCTCTTGGGGCAGCAGCTGGCCATGAGATGACAGACTCAGTGTCCTTATCTTCTGTGCAGAGGCTGCCAGGAACACATCCCTCATCTGTGTCCCATCTTCAACCTCATTCTGCAGTTTGCATGGCACACGGTTCTTTAGAAACTACATAATAATCTGTTAGCAATTTGTTTTTTACTGTGAGCATTGCAAACAGAAACAACTTAGGTGGTCACAAGGGTTAAGCTTACCCTAGTACGTATGGAAGAGCAGGGGACAGAAATCCAGAATCTCTGTTGTGCATCATGACTTCAGGACAATTTATGCCTTGTGCTTACCCACTCATCAGAAGGAAAAAGCCCACTAGTTATTCCTATCAACAATGCTCCTGACAAAATGAATTATAATAAGAGCTAAGAAGCACACATTTTGCACCTGAACAAAACAAAGCAAAACTGCAATTTATATATAATAGGTAATTTTTATTTAAAAAAACATTGCAACTGAAAGAAAAAATAAAGTCCATGAAATGTGCCATACATTCAAAGAGATGTATTTAAAGTAATCGATTTCTTATTCTCTGAGGTGATCATTGAAACAGATACTTCCTGACAATTACAGAACAAAACAAAATTTCTGTAACACTTTGTCCCTAAAGTACTTTGCAAGAAGTTCTAGAGTTCCCAGCCAGGAGTCCTACTTGCTAAATGCCACATACAGAAGATGACTTGGACATGGTTTCACTGGCTTCTCTTCCAGCACTTGCTGCTCTGGTGTAAATGAGACTGGTCTGCAGAGCTCGCTGGTTTGGGTACTGATGAGAGACTCAAGAATCCACCCAAGGAAGAATCCCAAATGGAAAAAACAGAAATTGTTTTATCCTCAGTAATACCTGTAGTTCAAAGCCAAAGAGGTGGCCAGAAGTGTGCAGTCCCAGGTGAAGCTATAACATACAGAAGTATGTTTCTTATGAACCATTAATTTCTTACATCCCCGTTTTGCAGAATATTAGAAAAAGACCACCAAATACAAAAATCTTACCATTACAAGTTTTAAAAAAAACCCTTCAGACCCTTAAAATGCACAGGAAAGTGTTTGTTTTCAAACAGTAGAAATACAATCCTCATTAAAGCAGCATACCACAGAAGCCAGTTGTTAAGTTTTCAATTAAAAAAGACAAAAGCCCAGATGTTCCTGTAACACAGCCAGAACACTGGAGAAAAGAGAGGAACAAAACATTCAGAGTCTGCCATGCTGAGTACATTGTCTTTGTAAGGTCACTTCAGGCCTAGAAGAGTATGGTATCGAACAAAGAGCATGGAGTCAGTGCCTGGGCACAGTGTGATTCCCCTCCACTGGACAGTTTGCCACCGAAGAAGACAGTCCAGACTCAAATAGTGAGGTTGCCAAATAAAGCACAGTAGGGGAAGTATCTGACTTACACACTGCAGTTATCAAACCTCAGACTTGCTGCCACTGGTAAGAAAACATAAGCTCTTGGGCTATTCTTGGAAAAAAAATGACTCTGAAAAGTCTGTTCAACGCTTTGCCTGTGGTCAGACAGGACTCACCCAGCAGAGGGAGGAAGCCTCATGAAGGAAGCAGCACAGACATGGCTGTTCCTGGGACCAAGGGCCTTGCTACAGCCTCCTCACATCACCGGGGGCAGTTTCATGACAACAGTGTCACAAGAGGAGCCCAGGGGCTTGGTCACAGCCTCCACGGGTGCACCACCAGCAGCTGCACATCACGGACAGAGAACGGTGACCTATGCTGGCAAACAGCCTTTATAGACAACATCTGCATAAACACTGCTCTTTTAGCTTTCTCAGTCCCTCTAAGTACAGGCTACTGATTCTTCTAAAAGAGAAGAATCTCTTCTTTAAGAGTCTAAAAGTTCACAATAGTAAAAAGAAAACATGAACTCCTTCCTTGTTGGACCAATGCAGGAAACACCCCAAAACATAACCTGGTTCTTGTTTGGCATTGACCAACATGAACATGAAGCTCAGCCTCAACAAATCAAGCTGTCAGATGCTGGTCCTACTCCAGGGGATACAGCTTTTTCTTTGTCTCAAACTTTTTTCATTTCTGAGCCAATGAAAGTGGACCTGCTTCTATCTTTGTGGCTCAATCACTATCTAGAAATACTTGCTTGGCAATACTGGCAACACCCATCTGCTGGCCCCTTGGTTTGGGAAAGACACCCTACAGGCCAGCTCTGTCCTGTGTACAGCTACAGGGGCAGTGCCCCAAGTGCAGGGCAGGCTATTCCCACACCCCATGGTTTCAAACCATGACTACCTAAGTTCCCTGCAGTCTCCTGCCAGCTCCTCCTTTTGCCTGGATGCTTGACTGGCTGTGCCAAGCTCTAGACATGGCTCTAGCACCCTCCAATATCTCCCCCATGCATCCTCCTGCAGCGGGGTGGGGGGATGAATGCTTGCTCACTCTTTAGCTTTACATCCTCTGTGGCCAGCTCATTTCTCGCTGCTCACCTCTTTGCAGGGCCTCCCACTCCCACCCTCTCTGCTCACCAGACACCCTTACAGACAAAAGAGAAAGCTCCTGGATTGCTCTTTAATACTGCTTCCTCCATCGTGGAGATATTGAATGCTAGTATATGCCACAAACTTCCCGCCAATATACAGACTTTATATTATGTATAAATAAGTAGAAGTTTCAGACAAAATATCCTATAATTTCTGTGGTGTAACATATTTAAATAGCATTAAAACCACAAACCATCCAGCCCTTGTGATTAAATATACAAACATTTGTGAATTGATAAGGCTCATAGGTACGTATGCAAAAATAAAGTGCCCCTCCCCCCACCAAGAAACAGTTCTGTACAGCTAAGTCTGAAAACAGAGTGAGCAAGTTATTTAACACAGAGCCTCCCAAGCTGGAAGTGCAGCCATATTTTGCATCCTTGTTCTCATTTCTGCTTTCAACTCAGCAACACAGGAGTATTTACAAGTGGAAGAAGAGATGCCATCGCTGACTCCACTGACCTGCAACCTGTCCAGCCAAGTTCCTCACAGGGCCTTGGTGCTGGCTGGGTGTGCAGTGTGGGACACAGGCTTCTGAGGGTAGTGGCTGTACAAGTAAACCTGCAACAGGATAGCAATGTCCACAAAAACCTGCAGGAGTCCACAGATGGAGAACTGGAAAGGGGCCTGATTCAGGATGAAGTAAACAGTCTTGAACGTGTCCCCACTGGTCCACATCAGCACCATCTTGATGCTAAAAGACAGAGAAAAGAGAAGAGTGTTTACTGAGAAAAACTCAGCTTTGGATTAGACGTGCTGTGCCAGAGGATCCCACCTACTTCAGCTAGGATTTATACCCAACAGTGGGTTGAGATTCCCCTTGACATGGGCAGACAGCATGCCTAGCTGAGACAGGCAGCACTGTATTTGGAAGGGAGGATCAAATTCTTTGCTCCACAAACTGCAGCACTCTTATCTCAGCAATTACAGCTCCAAATACCTGTGGCTATGAAGGTATCCAACATTTTAAAATATCCAGCTAGGATATTTGACTCGGTGGTGCTCTGTAAACATGACTGCCACATGCTGACAGCATTGACCATAAACTGAAGTAAAACAGTGCACAGAAAAGAACAGCAATTTATCCCCGCAGTTACTTCCTGTGCGTGCCATTCTGTGCTCATGCAAGGTAAAGTAACACACAGATTGCTCTCTCATGCATGCACACTTTTAGCATTCACTGAAACAAACAAAATAGAAGAAACCACTCCTTACTGCAGAAAATGCATAACCAAAAAAAGCAGAAGGACAGATTGTCCAGTAATACAGAAAGAGGAGAAATTACATGCCTGCAGCTGGAAGGATGAACAGCACTAGGGATTTTTATGAAGGACACAGATCAAGAGCAATGCTCAGAGTTCCTTTTAATAGCCAAACTTGCTTTTTTTACTGCTGAGCATTCCCTGTCCTGTAGTCCAGCTCTTGCTCCCCCGTATCAGAAACTCTGGGGAATAGAAGCAAGTTCTTCAAATAGACCAAATTATTTTCAGTGTCCTCAACAAAATGTGAACAACCAAACCTGGAAGGCTGTTTCTGAGCTTCATGCACTTTATCAGGAGAGCTTTTTAAGCAGCTGGATAAGCGGCAGTGGACAAAAGCTTTGTAGTTCACAGTGTAAGCACCGCACGTGATTTGTCATAATTACAAGCAATTTACATTTTGCCAGCACAGACTCCAATTCATCACACACAGTCAGGCCCATGCATCAGGGCAGGACTTAATGTTCATTTTTCAAACACTCAGGCAGGAGCTAGCAGGATTTGTGTTTTGGGCATAAGCGCACAATGCCATTGCAAGCTAAATGCTGCAGCCCATTCTTTCCCTGCATGGGAAGGGTGGCCAAGAGCATTAGTTTGTACAGCCCCCTCACACTAAGGAAACACGAGCCTTTTGTAACTTGGGTCACGTGGCCCAGAGCACAAAACAGGTCTATAATTGGGACCTTCTACAGAACATGTGGGCAAGTGCAAGCAAGGATATGGGGTTGAGTGAGCAGTCATTCCCCACCCAAGGTCATTCTAAAAACATAAATAAATAATCAGAGAAAGAAAACAACTGCTGAACTCTACACATCATTTGTGCTTGGTGCAAACAGCCTGCACCACCTGCCCTGTGCACGTTCCCAGTCACACCAAGTCACCTTACATCACACTTAAAGGACGTTTATAGATGCAGGTGGTGGTCGGGATTGATTGAGATTTTAATTAGGAGGGCAATAAACTCTGAGGGTAATAAAACTGGCACCTCCTCCTTTGATTTTAAGCTTATTAGTGTTTGCTGGGCAACCGATCACAATTTAATTGTAAATCTGTCTTGGCATGGCTAGGCATCCTCACTAAAAGCACATGCTCAACCAGGCCAACCAAACTAACTGCTCACTGTTGACAGAAGGCCAATTCAGGGATACCATGAGATAGCTGAATAGGAATTTAACACATATCCTTAATGCAAAGGATATTTGCCATACATTCCCTATGGAGAAAGCTAGCTGGGTTTTTTAAGTGACCTTACAGTGCAGTGTAGGTGTAGAGGAGAAGATACACAGTCAGAAGATGTACAGCCTACAGAAGAGTTAACCCCCTCAAAGAAAGAATGATCAATCACTGACGGAAAACTTGAGGACACCTGCAATTCAGCAGCACCACAGGAGCCAAGCACACCTCTAGCTGTGTCACATGCTGTGCCAAGTTTGCCAAAGCAACTCTGTGTTTTGCTAGTAAGCCACCTGTGAACTCAACAGTCTGCAATACCGGCTGGAAAACTTGGTGCATGTTCTGACAGCCTCTGCATGTTCCAGAGCCTGCACTTCAGCTCATACACCTGACACTCAAGGACATCATCATCATGCCCAGAGTTCTCACTAGGATGTGACAATGCTCCACACACATGAAAATCTCAACTTGTCCTTGACAAAAATGATCTTAAAAAATGCTACAGATAGTTTAAGAAGCTAATGCCACTGGTCTATCTGTGTACCAAGAAATATACATCCTTCTCTGTCCAGTAGCTTGGACAAAACCACAGAGAAAACCTGCAAATCACCAAGGTACAGTAAAAATAAAATATAGAAAACTTTGACATCCCACAAAACTTAGTACTGCAGCTGCACCAAGGTTCTCAGGGGTGATGCAAAGTAGTGACTGTGGGTGAGTGCTGGCTGCTCTCCCAGAGAAGAGGCTGGGACTGGACAAAAGGAATGTGTCCAGCACAGACCAAAAGGTACATGGGGAAATCACAAAGAGTTTAGCAAGGAAATGGGGACAATGGCATGCGGGAGGTGAGAAAAGGCAATGAAGGACCACAGAGGAAAGCAAAGGAGACAGGAGAGGAGCCAAGAGGTTGGTCAGATGAGAAGACGATAGAAAAAAGAGACTGGAGCAGGACAGGGAATGACAGGAACGGAAGAGAACTGGAAATTTGGAATGCAAGTCCTTGAAAGTGCCCAGAATTTAGGGTGGACAGTTTGTGTGGCAAGGTTTTGGTAGCAGGGGCCAGGGAGGTAGGCTACAAAGTGACTTCTGTAAAAAGCTTCCAGAAGCTTCCCCTAAGTCCAAGAGAGCCAATGCCAGCTGGCTCCAAGATGGACCTGCTACTGGTAAAGGCTGAGCCCATCAGTGGCGGTGATAGCCCCTATGGGATAATGTATTTAGGAAGGGGGGAAACTGCTGCACTACACAGCAGCCAGGTGAGAGGAAGTGAGAACATGTGAGTGGAACAGCCCTGCAGACACCAAGGTCACTGCAGATGGAGGGGGAGGAAGTGCTCCAGGCACTGGAGCAGAGATTCCCCTGCAACCCATGGTAAAGACCATGGTGAAGCAGCTGTGCCCCTGCAGCCCATGGAGGTCCATGGGAGAGTGTGGCGGTGTAAAAATTATGTTTTTCCCGTGTTCTACCCCTTTTCGCATGAACAAGTGAGTCGTGTATTTTAAAACCCAGTTGGTATGTTCTAAAGCTTCCCTTATCCTGAGAAATGTACAAGTCCATAATACCCTCCTGTTTCCCATGTCAATCCCTCCTGAACCACTGCCCTGGATTCCCCTAAAAAGGAATTCCCCTCCCTTATTTCCAGTATTCCCGATCCATCATCCCAACCCCTCCCATTGTTCCAGAGAAATCCCTATCCATCACCCAAACCCCTCCCGCTGCCCTTGTCAATCTCCTCGGAACTCTACCCTTCCTTCCAGAGAATTCCAGCTTCCTCGATGCCCCATTGGTTTCCCCAGTTGTCATCTTTCCCCAGTTGATCCCATTGGCCCTATGCAAAGGTACTCCCTCCCCAAACTCCTCCCTGAGTCTTCCCCAATTGGTCCGTTGATTGTACCCTCCCTTGAGACCTCCCCCCTTTAAACGAGCCTGCGAGCGTGGATTCTGAGCCTGTTCTTCTGTTTCCCCCTCGGAATACAGAACCTTGGATATAACGGAGACAGGGCCATCTCTATTCCTTCGTCTTACCCCTCAGCGCCTTGGATATCTATAGCAGCGATCCCTTTAGAGCAGATGCCTCCCTGCTCTGAACTGGCAACTGGACTCAGGGGAGTCTAGGGTCAGCCCCGTATAATTTTGCAGCCGCAGCCGCCGGGTGGTGGCAGAGGAAGCCAGCCAGCTTCTTGCCAGGGGACACGCAACTGCATCAGGAGAGCAGAGATCCACCTGTAGTATGTGGAGTAACCCACCCTGGAATAGATGGTTGCCCAAAGGAGGTTGTGACCCCATGGGAAGTCTGTGCTGGAGCGGGTCCCTGGCAGGACCTGTGGGCTTGTGGAGAGTGTAGGCCAAAGGAGCAAAGCTGGAGCAGGTTTCTGTCAGGACTTGTGACCCCAGGGAAGACCCACGACGGAGCAATCCACTCCTGAAGGACCACACCCCATGGAAAGAGACCCATGCGGAGCAGTTCAGGAGGAACTGCATACCATGGGAAGGCCCCACACTGAATAAGTTCATGAAGCACTGTCTCCCTGGGAGGAACCCAGGATGGAGCAGGGAAAGAGCATGAAGTGGATGGAGCAGCAAAAACAACATGTGATGAACGGACTGCAACCCCCATTTCCTGTCCCTCCCGCTGTGCCATTTGTGGGGAGGATGTAGAGAAGATAAAATAAAATTGAACCTGGGAAGAAGGGAGAGATTTGGGGAAGCCGTTTTAAGATTTGGTTTTATGTCTCGTTATTGTACTCTGATTTTGATTGGCAATAAATTAAATTCATTTCCTTGAGCGGAGTCTGTTTTGCCTGTGATGGTAACGTGTGAGTGAGCTCCCAGTCCTTATGTTGACCCATGAGCTTTTAGTTATATTTTTCTCCCCCACTGTCCAGCCAAAGAGTGGGAGCAGTATGAGTGGCTTGGTGAACACCTGGCATCCAGCCAACATCAATCCACCATAGAGGTAAAGCTAGGGAATGAGCAAAGAAGTGTGTGCTGGCCCAGGACCCCCACCTCATCACTCCAAACACCCCGGAATGCCCCCAGCACACTCTCTAAATCAGTACATGTCTCACTCCTCCAGTGCCCACTCCAGGGAGGGGAAAAACGACAGCTGCTGTTGGCTCTCTCCCATCTCAACCAGCACCCATTTGCACACAGAGCCTCAAAGTTTCAGCTTGCTGAGAAACATGTCGAGTGTCTGCATGGCACCTTGGGGGACACAGAGCTGGCCCTGCCCCCACTACCACATCACAGGCCCGTGCTCCAGGGCTGGATGAAGCTTACAGCACCAACATAGCTTCTGTCAAGTCCTCGTTTCCAGATGCTCAGTGCAATAGTAATGGTCCTCCCCCCGATTTGGGATCTGCAATTGCTCTGTCCTTGCTGCATATGCAGATGTCACTTGCAATGAGGCAGTGGTGTGTAAATGACTGTGAGTAATGGATGGCATGGATACACCATCACTGTTCTCATACTTCTAGCTATTGTGTCACTTCAGGATGCCACATTGCACAGAAAAGCGAGGTTTTGTCTGCAGCTTCTCAACTTCACCCAGTCACCTGGAAAAGAGAGGTAATTCTTGTATTTGTTCTTACTTCTGGGGTAGACAAGAAAGACACCAATCTAGCTTGGGCAGATAGCTGCTCCTTACCTGCCCTGGTGGAGAAAAGAGCAGTGTCTGTGAGAAAGGGAGCATTTTTATTGCCCAAAAGAAATGAGAATTCTCAACTGGTTGTGGAGAAGAAAGAATAAAAAGGGGAGAGCACACCTAAGCCCTTGCTCCACTACTCTATTGTAACCCTATATTTGCTGAGTGAATCATAGAATCATTAGGTTGGAAAAGACTTCTAAGATCACTGAGTTCAACCATTAACCTAAACTCACCCAACCCTGCCAAGTCCACCTCTAAACCACACCCCTAAGTGATGTATCTGCACATCTTTTAAATATCTCCATATTCAGGTGGATGTCAACCAGCACCCCCATGTCCTTTTCTGCTGAGGACCTCTCCAGCCACTTTCCCAAGCCTGTAGCTTGAGCTTGTTGCAACCCAAGTGCAGGACCCGCCATTTGGTCTTGGTGATGCTCATACAACCAACCTCAGCCCATGGATCTCCACCTTTGCCATGTGCCAGGTGTCATGGGCTGGCAGATCACAGCCCACTGGCACACCACTCTGACCCTTGGCTTCACAGTACAAGAGAAAATGCTGCACTGCTAATTCAGAAGAGGCTTTGCTACAATAGGCAGTCAGGGCCCACCATCAACACTGCCTGAGATTGGAGAGCACGGCACAAAGAGGCTGCATGCACCAAAAATTTCCCAGCCTATCTCACAAATACCAACTTCACGCTCTATCTTCCTGACACCTGCAAAGTCACACAAGCCAAGCTGTTCTGTGCAGCACTGGCTACACAGCAAAGGAGGACTTAGGAGTAAATATTTCTTTCCTGAAATAACCCAAAGCTAAGCTGGGGAGATGTGGAAGACAGGAAATGCTCACCTTGTCGATATGGAGGATATGAATACGCTCTAGTAGGAGAGCACAACTACTCTTAGCACAAATGAGCAAGCAGCTTAGGGGTGAGCAGTGCCAGAGAGCAACCTGGGGATGCAGAAATAAACGAATGGCAGCATTTGTCTGTGTGACAACAGAGATGCCAACTGGAGAGGCAGAAGGCAGGAACTGCGCTCAAATAGCTGGTATTGCCAGAGGCTGAAGCAGACTTGTGGCAAAAATAGCACTTCCCAGTAATGTACATCAGCACCACAGTATCCAATGACAACAAAACTCCTAAAAAGCAAGCGCCTTCCTCACAGCTGAGCTTGAAAGAAGGAGTCGTTAATGTAGTAACAGCCAGTGCCAAGTCTGCGTAAATTGCAAATGACCACAAAGAGGAAAAGCTGGTATTCTTTTAACCGTTTTTAAAATCTGAAAGAGCATTTATTTATTCTGCTGCTGGAATTAATTCTCAGAGAGACACCAGCCCTTCTGATCAGACACTAGACTAGGGGTGGGTTGCTAAATGCTGGTTTTTAATATGGCAATATGAAAATGCCCTATGGTGCTGCTGTTCTCTACCACTAATAGCAGATTTCATAAACAAGCTGTACCCATCTTCATTTGTTAAATAAATAAATGATGTGCTGGAAAACAGCATTCACTTTTCTCATGGAACAACTTGCTTCATTCAGGTTCCCTGTATGTTGTATATTAATCATGAAGTGACAGCAACTAGAGATAAAAATCAGCTATCAGTAACATGGTATCTGCAGTCAGCCACCAAATCTTAATTTTTACAGAATTATTTCTGGAATTACTTAGATGTAGAAAGAGCTTGTAAAGTGCATTCAAAAGAGAGAAAAAAAAAACCAGAACATTTTCTGTTGCTTCTTTTTGTGGAACTATACTAGAGGCTGAGTAATTTGAAAAACAATTACGTCAGCCAGATATTCAGGCTCAATCTGCCTTATCCAGGACTAATACTATTCTAATCAAAGCTTTTCAGCATCTTCATTCCTTCTGCACAAAATCCGGCTGGATCAGTCTCCAGTCTCTGATTTTCCCTTGGAGTCTTTGCAGACTCTGCTCAACATTAGTCACTTGTGGGTCATTACACCTTTCTTCTTCCTTCATTTGAAAGAACAAAAACTACTAAAAAGAAGGATCTTTTAAAAAAAAAATGAGATGTGAAGCCCCCTCTTCCACTTCCCTGGTGAACCAGTCTGTCTTGAGACTGTTGCACCCCTCCATCCAAACAGCTTACAAACTGCAGAGCAGCAGTTTGCAGAACACAGGCTGGGACTGAGCACAAAACATGCAGAAGAAAAAAGACACAGCAGTCCTCACTTCCCGTTTGCACTGCAGATTTTCTCACACTGATGTTATGACTCTGCATGTTTGTAGCTTAACACACAAACCCAAAAATACCCTGCACGCTGGAAGACACAGAATCAGACATTAGAGGGTGACTTCCATTGAAAAATCCTGTAGTGGTTTGAGCAGATGTTTCAGCACAAATAACAACAGGAGGTGTGTGTTGCCCTGATGTAATTACATCCTGCTGCAGTCAAAAACTTAGGGCTAACTGTGCTCAGCCACTCGATGAACTCAAAACTTCTACGTTATTTTCGATAATAGAAGAAAATAATACAATTTATTGACCTTTACCTACTTAAAGAGAATTAGTCTGGACTCTTTGTTCAAGAATCAGTGGAAGTTGTCCACAACTTCCACACATCATGACCCCACATCATGGCCAACTTCCCCACATCTTGGCCATGAGACAGGTTTTGCCAAATCAGAAAATCTGGTTAGACTGCCACAGTTTCAGACATTTCTTCATATATGAGCACTTGACTTTCATACATGTTAAAACACAGTGACAATTCTTTGAATGATGGGATATAAAAGAAGAATAAAATAATTTAAAAGCTGACAATATAGTATTTCGTTCAGGAATAAAGTCTACGCGGAAACAGCCTCTCAGTGAGTATTTTCAACACTGCATTTGGTTTTGGGAAGTGAGGAAGGTACAGAAGGTATCTCTCCTGCAACCTTTTAAGCTGCTACCTCCCACAAGCTATTTGCATAGGAATGTCTGGAAGGGAAAGCAGATTCAGTTGTAACATCCTGACTTTGGAAAACTTTCAGCTCCCATTTGCAGCTCCAAAATAGTCTACTTAGAAAAGACTGCAAGCATCTGTAATACTGCACTGCAATCAGAGGCTGGCCTGCCTACAGCAGTAAAACACAGACCAGAAAACATGAAACACGAATGCCATGTTATTTTTAACACTGCACAAAACAAACAAAAATTAATAAACAGAGTATTTGTTTCTAACAAAATGCCATATGGCTTAACCAAAAAGAGAGTTCTCCTCATGCCAAGCAAATTGCTTAGCCTGCCAAAAACTATTAAAAGGGAAAGAAAAAAAAGGAAACAAAGGGATCAGATATCGAAAGTGTCTGAAGTTTGAAAACATGGAAACTAAATGTGCATATCCTAAGACAGATCCTTCTGTGTGAACAAACAAAGATCTTGTTTTAAATATTGCACAGCCAGCTGGGAATCCAAGCATGAAACTGTTCACCAGTCCTACATGACCTGCTTGGTGTGGGTGCCTTACCTCACTTCTCAACAATTCCTCTGAGGCTGGAGCAGCACTGACCATCTTCAGAGCAAGACATTTGTCCAGCCCCACAAAACTAGCAGGAGTTAAGAGGAGAATGCAGCAAGAGAGATCTAGCATTTATTTTGGACCTCTGTAACTAAGCTGAAGCAGTTGAGTTAAAGCCACATCCACAAGCAACTGATACCACAGTCAGCTGCAATCCAAGAGCAAACTATCTGAAAGTTCCTGTGATTTTCAGGGACAGTACTCATCACTGAGGAAAGATGAAATGCAGGATTTCACTCTGAAACACCATCAGGCAAACAAACCCCAAAAGGTGCAGTTAAATAACAAAGTTTAATGGAAAAACAGGGTAAATGGGTATTTGTCAATTTTTTTATGAATATCTGTTTTCTAAACTCCCAAGAACGGCAGATTGTCAGGCATATGAAAGGATAGTCAAGAGGAAACTACAAGACATGCCACACAGGGCTGGTGGATAGTCCAGAATCACTAATATCACTAATATCCAGGTATGCCAAGCAGTTGTACCTAAAGTTTCACCTGTAGGGGTCCAGAAACTGCTAACCCTTAACAGCTACAAAGTACTTCTAATACTCCACAACTTGTGCTGCAGAAAGAAGGGCAGCAGCTCTTAAACAGCCCAAAACACCCCAAGTTCTGTGAAGCAGGTATGAAAATAAATCTCTTCTGTGGATCAGAGAAGAGATTTGAGCCAGTGCCCCTCCTGCAGGAGACACAGATGGATGCCAGCTAGGACTGCAAAGCTCAGGTCTGCTCAGACATGTGGTATGAACACAGATCAGACAGACTGCTTCTGCTGCTGGTGAACTGGGAAGCTTGAGACCTGCTGCCATGACAGGGAGCTGATTTCCTCTGGTGCCAGGGCAGAAAATCACGTCCTGCACTTCTCACAATAACCACAGTCAGCTGCCAACACACATGGTACTGTCAACTTAATGAGAATGGTGCAGAGTACACTTAAATCACACCATCCTTCAACATCTCACTCGTGAAGTTTTTCTTGAGGATCTGTCCCTGCTTCCCTGTCTCTCACCTCCCACTCACGGCATTGCAACTGGCGGAACTGCAGGTACAGCTGCTGGCTCATGCTGTTCTCGGTGCTCTCATGCTGCCCATCTTCTCTCCAGCCACTTAGCACAGCCCACCCTGGGGCCCCCACATCATGCACTGAAAGTTGGGTGATAAAAGGCCTTGCTGCCTTGCAAGGGCACGGGGAAACAAATCCCGGGAAGCAACATTTGTTCGCTTCCCTAAAGGGTGAATTGGCCTGCCACATCCCAGTTGCTGCAGCCTGCCCACTGCCAGGAGGAACATCACTGCTATGTCCTGCAATACCAGTGGCAAGAGGTGGCAATATTAATGTCCCTGTGCAACACCATTCAGTGTATTTCCTGCTCTGGCTCTAAACAACTTGGGACAAATTCAATTTGAAAGGTAATACAAAGACGTGAAGGAACTGAGCTTTGCTTCAGTTCAGCTGTGTATCCCAAGGCTCAAAGCAATGCTTTTAAATCTTCCTTTCTTCCTGTCCTAGACAACCAAAAGAACATGAGACTCTTCATCCAACTCAACTTGAGGTAATTCGAGCACATTTTCCCTTCAACTTCATATAGTAATGAGTATGTAGCCTGAGTACACTTCTAGTATTCCACTTCAATAACTACAATTACCTCTTTGGTCAACACAGACAAGGTAACAGTTCCAGCTCTAGTGGTCTCCTTGTTGTAGATGACTAGAGTTCAGTTGTCTTCAAAGCCAGCATCCACAAGGACAAAAGCTAATGATGTTGCAGTCATTACTTTTCATGAATAATCACATCCTTCAGTAAGTAAAAATGCTTCTCACATTCTAGGAAAACACTGAGGAAATGAAAATCCCGAACACACTAGTGGGTAAAATAAGAGTGATCACTCAGGGACAAAGTCCAGATTACCATCCAGAAAGAAGTTACAGATATTTGCAAGAACAAAGCTTGCATTCTCCTCCGAAACACCTCAGCGTTGTAAGGAAATAATGGTGGACCTGGCAGTCTTAGGTCAATGGTTGGACTCAGTGATCTTAGAGGTTTCTCTCAACCTTACTGATTCTCTGAAATAACCCCTTGCAAGCAAAGTATGTCACCACCCGATTCTTCATCTGAAATGCCAGGTTTCTCCCTTTCCTTCCACATGCTCGTGTGCAGACAGAGGTGCAGAAGTGAAGTTACTGCTGACAGTGACACACCATACACCTGTGTGCTGCTTCTCAAAGCAAAGCCCAGTGGGAAGGCTGTGCTTGTCAGCAGGTGCCCCCACAAACCAACCCTTTCTAAGCCACTTGCCACATGCAGCACTGCCACTGACCCAGAGTGGTTGCAGAGCTTTGAAGCCCTGCTGTAGGCAGAAATGAATGCTGTAGGGAGGAAATAAAAGCGTCATGATCATGTCCCACACAGTAGCATGAAACAAAATTTCAGCCCAAGTAGGGTCTTTGCAGTTCAACTAGGACAGACATCCCCTAGCCTATCTTCATTCCCAAACTCTTGCCATCTGCTGCCTTGTACACTGTGAATCCTGTTTTAGGAAATTGTCTTATACAAGACTTAGTATCTGAAGGGGCAAGGCTTCCACAACTACCCCGAAAGCTTGCCTGACAATGCCAGGACATCTGGCTTGGCATGTAATTCACTATGTGATGTAGACATATATCATTCCTAGCCATCCTCCCCAGAACAAATTAAAATCCTACCTTTCAGCCTTGTTGAAACAGGTTTTTCTGACATCAAGATTTTTTCTTTCTACATTCCACTCAAGAATACTATGAGTATCCTCCCCATCTCAGTTTTTAGGCAGATTATTCAGTATGTCAGTCTCTGCACTTACCACGCTTCTTCTGTTTGCTTGTCCCTCTGTGTCTGAGGAGCAGGGGAGCAAATGCACCATTACAGGTCAAAGCTGAAACAGACAATCTCTGTAGCTGACCCACTTGGATCTGCCCGACTCCCATTCTCTACCCAATTCTTCTAGGCAGCCTTTCTGGACCACCCTGCAAGTCACTTCCTAACCTGAGGTTCTTTGATCTTTTTCCTGCTGTTCTGGCTCATCTATTAACTATTCAAATTACTCACCACTCTGCTGACTTTACAGATCTTCATCACAGTCAATATTACCACTACGATTATTTGCATCCTTGCATCTCAACCTACATTTCTTCAAAGTCCAATCTCAGTTTACTTCCATTCCGTATTTCTAATCCCACTCAGTCCCACTGCACTGAGGGAGACAGCTCTGCAACCACACAAGCAGGTAACTCATCCCACTTACTCAACTGGCTGTGGTGAACTCTGACCAAACAATATAGGTGCTGGAATTTCAAGAACTGAGGCACTTTTGTTCCTAAATTTGTTAGGTAACAGAGGAAGACAACATTTTTAGAAAACTTTCATCTCTCAGGTGTTTTCATGACAGGCTCAATTCCCACCTTTTGTGCCTTGACCTGACCTTAACTATGCAAAATACCTTGCATGACACTTCCTTGCCAGAGGAAGATGGAGCACCTGAACTTGATGGAATGGTTTTGTAACAGAAGTACAATAAATTTTCTCTTGTAATTCAAATTTTCAGGGCACAGAGAAAAGCACCAACTGAGAGAGCACTCATTAAACATGCCAGCAGAGCTTTATTCCTATTACTGTCCAGAAGCCTTGAACTATTTGTAAAAGATGAATGCTTTTGGTTTGAAGTCATTTGCTTTGAATTTACTTTTTGAACTGAGGGGATGAGGTGCCGGGGGAAGAGAAATGAGAAAAACGTTCAATATGTGCAAGAGCTTTAGCAGTCCACACTGTGCTACAGCCTTAGAGATGCTTAAGGGAAGTGGATACTGCTGCTCACACTGTCAGAAGTGCTGGGAGGCTGAGGGAAGGAAAGTCTCCCTCCTGGATTTTTCCACCTGCCTCTTCCTTCAGTTCCTGAAATTCTCAGATGTGCTGAGTGCACAGGGCACAAAGAACTGTCTTTGGAGCCTCATACTGTGCTGCTGCAGGTTTTGAGAGAACAGCTCTGGGGAGACCAGCAGGCGAGCACAGAGGTGACTGCAGTGCTGACCCCAGCACAGCGACCCACAGGCCACAGATCTGCAGAGAGTCAAGCAGAAAGTGCAGGCCCTTGAACCTGGGGCATCGATCATAGGTCTGCTCCAAGTGAAAAGAGGGTCTGGAGAAGAGGAGAGAATCCATTTAATTGCTAGGATCAGAACAAAATAGTTTCAGTCTATCTGTTCACATGCTGACAGGACTCTGCCCTCATCTTGAGTGCTCTTAGACCAAGCCTGTTTATTTTCCTGATGTAGTAACACTTCCAAGGGAGAAGAAACTGGAAATCTTCTGAGGACTAGAGATGACTTTCTTCAATCTCTTAGCCTTAAAACAGGCAGATTCAGGAAAGGAATCTGATGTTCCTGTTCCCTATTAGAACCACAAATGGAAAGGTTAGAGAGAAGACAAGCTGTTTGTAGTAAGTCTTACAGTTGTACAAAAATCTGGTCCATCCAGTCATGAGAACTGTTCACTGACTACTATGCAAACCTGGCTGTGTAAGCAAAATCCAGAAACGAAAAACCTTGGAATATTTTATATAAAAGCCACCATAAAGAACAATAGCAACCAGCTGATCAGTGCCAGGAGCAGAAGAGGAAAGGTAAGCAAAGCAAAGCAATCAAACAAGTAAAACTTCCCCAGAAAACTACAAATGCTGGCTGGAGCCACAGAAGCAATGACAACGATTTTTGCAGACCCACAAAGAAAACTAAGAATCTGAGCAGGAAGAACATTTAGGAAGAAAAAAGAATACAATCACACAACTACAGTAAATGATACGTATAGTTTAAAGTAGGCAATTTGTAAGCATGGTGACAGTTCTGATTAGTGCAATAGGAAAGGCAGTGAAACTAAGGAATGGGCTATACAACCTTAAGTACAAACCAATTTTAAGTAGAGCTAATAATTCTACATTTACCCAATGTAGTTCTGGCTCATGCTTAACACCTTGATTTCTCTGTTTGCCAGGGTCCCAGACAACTTTTAGGTCCTAACTAGTCCCTTGAGAACTACTTTCTCTTTCATAACTTAGTCCCTGTGATTGTCTGCACAATGCTTTATGCAATGAAAAGCTGCTTCTTAGTTGGGTCAGACGATTTGAATCCACAAAGCTATATTGGGGTTTTTTTGTTTGCTTGTTTTTAATTATATGGCGCTCACCTCCCATACCCCTCTTCCATGTTCTCTGTTTTGTCTGTTTAATATATAAAGCAGCTGCTATTTTAAGAATAACAGAAGACAGTGCTTAATCAGCACCTGGAGGGTACAACGCCAAAGCCTGAGGGAAACAATTCTCTCTCTATTCAGCATCTTCCTTGGTGTTAGTTCTAGACTGAATACAATGTACTCCTAACTCAGGTCTCCACTGTACTGGCCAATGGCTGCTTTGTGTATGTGGCATACTCAGAGAAAGAAATTTTTCAAATAGGCATCCATTATCCCTACTCCTATTTCTTTGATTTTGCCGTCATCCATGCAATTTCGGACAGGGAGAAATAGGAGCTGAAGAGAAGAAAACCATAACATTCAATATTGCCATTGCCTGCATCATTCTCTTCTAATTTCCCTTCTTTTTAGCACTTTTTAAGTTCTTTTCCAGTTATTTTTTTCTTACTCCTTTACTGAGCCTCCCCAAAGAAGCACAGATATGTAACAAAGTTGCCAATACAGATGTGAATTGCCTCTCTTTTTAATGGAATTAAATTTATTCTGAAGAAGCTAATACATAGTTGGTGTCCGAGCAGAAAGATCCAGAACTCTTGCTACCTCCCTCCAGCAGAGGGTTTTGTTTTCTTTTAAATAGCATAAAGGAAGTAACTCAAAAGTTACTCCAAAGGAAGTAATTCACTGAAGCCGTTTTACTTATTCACAAATAAAAAATTCCCTCAGGCTAAAAAATCCCAAGAAATCACAGCAGTGGCATTTTTAGAGCACTTGCCCAATCTCCTTAAATCTAAAATCTCACTAAATGAGGTGGCCAGACACTGGGTTAGCCAGTCCTGAATAAAGCCTTCTACATCTGTTCATCACAGCACCTGGTTAATCCCATACAGGCAGCTTTCATTAATCTTCGCAGCGTTTGAAAAAACCCAGGATTTGTCTCTGGGACAAACACTGTTCTCAGAAGTCAAAATTTTCTCCTGAAAACTGATTTAAGAGCTGCATGTCTCATAAAGGAAAAAGCTATAGACCAGTATTTAATAAAAGCACCCAACAACAAAATTTTATCTCCCAAAGAAATACTGTCTTCTGGTATTTTTAGTATTATCTATAGAGGAGAAAAGTAAAGAATATATTAAATATATATACATATTAGAATCATTTAATATAATTTACTTCTTTCATACCTCTTTACACCACACTCATTTCACTGGATACATTTCAGATAAACACTTGCTCATAACTAGCTCACAGCTGCAGCACACCTTATAAAACATTTCTGAATGAAAAAGATTCTTATAATTTGCAGCTCTTGACTCCAGCAGCTTCTGAGACAATAAATGCCAGTTGTTCCTCCTTCAGTGAATTGTGCTTTTTAAAAGAGGATAATCACTATGACTGACCCACCACTGCCACGGGAGCGACTAAATTAATATTTTGTTTTATTTAATAACCTAATTGAATGAAATCCTGAAGTTCTCCTCATTCAGCCTTTTCAGGCTAGATTTCTCAAGACAGTCTCCTATCAACATATAAGCAGAGTCACTGATTTTGTTGGCTGTCTCCAGGCAGTGAAATTCTGAGCCCTTGACCCAATGTCAGCCAAACATAACAGTTGAAGTCATGCAGAAAGGAGGTTCCCTCCGAGCAGACCGAAAGCTGTCCATGAGCAAGAAGAGACCTGGGAAACTGCTTGCAGAGGGACGACACAGACTTTCCCTGGTTGTGTCCTTCTAACCCTGCAGCTGCAGGTGCAGCCCTGAGCCAGGCACAGCAAGGGCCATCCTGTGCCCAAGGTGCAGCCAGGGAAGAGACAACAGTGTATCAGGACCTCAACTACTGCTGCAAAAAGACCTTGCTTTATTGAACTCACATGTTTCCAAGCTAACAACTGATGGGTACATTTGGGTATCCCATGGATTATGGCTTCTGAGATTTCAAGATACGCAGCCCAGCTCAGTCCTACTGCCAGACCTCTTGGAGCTGGGAAGATTGTGCCATGCAGCAGCTCTGACTGAAAAGAAACTGCTTCTCCATGGGGTTGGAGGAGCAGCTGGCAGTCAAAAGGGTTACTGCCTGGTGATTTTGAGAAGCTTTTGCAAAAAACTTTCAGTGAAGGGCAGTTATTTTTTTCCAGAGCAGGGCAGCACACAGCAATGCAATACTGTCCTGGAGCAAATCAACCCTCATGCAGTTCCAGGATTAACATAGTCCTTGGGTAGGACCACACACCTACAACTTCGTCACAGACCTTACAGAGGAACACCCTCCATCCTCCTCCTTTGGTGGAGGGAGGTCAGATGGGATTATGAAGAGTGCATAATAACACCAGTGCTTCCCTCAGAGGCTCTTCCCACACCTGCACAAAAGCACACACTGCCCCACTACAGGAACTCAACAAAAGCTGTTGTCCACACAAGGATGTGATTCCCCCAACACACTGACCCCTGTGTGTAGCAGTGCTGCTGTCAGATCCAGAGCCAACCTTCCTGCCCTTTCCACTGCCTCCTGTTAAACACCACCTTTTCTCACGAATGCCGTTTGTTAAAAAGAGAAAGTGACTGGCAGGCAACTATCCTAGAAGGAGTGGGGACGCAAAGATAAATGACAGAGTAAGTTCCTGTCTGTACGGTTTTTGTCACAAAACAAAAGCAGTTAATAATACAAGGAACATCAGGTCCCAACTGTAGCTCTCAGCAGTTCTGCCTCCTAAAAGGTGATAGAGGGGAGGTGTTCTGGATGTCAAATCTTGAAATATTTTACCACATAATATAGAGAATATTTACAAGTGATGAACAATCTTTTAATGTCATAGTATCTTTTTTCCCTCAAATACTCCAACACTCTTTAACTTGGAGGCAGCTTTTGTCCTTTCTCTAACATAATCACTTATAATTCTAATCCACCCCAATAATTAAAGTAATTAAATTACTCTTTTACTAGGTGACCTGAAAGACGTAGTTTAGTTCTTGAAAAGAATGGAGATTAAGTGATTATTTCTTTGATAGGTATTAACACAATTCATTACAAAGCACTTCTATCAAGTTTAGTACCATAATTTATATAACTACTACTGTACTATTTAGGTTTGCAAGCATTCAAAAGTACTTAAACACTTAAAGAGAGCTCCAAATTTCCATAAAGTACTCATTCCAAAAGTGATCAAGTGAATTGTCAAAGAGAACATGATGAAAATTTCTGTTCCTTTGACTAGCTTAGTTGTTTACTTAATCACAGGAAAATTTCCACCCATCATCAGCTCACCAGGACATACTACACTATCTTCACTCCACAAAAGCTGTTACTCAGCATGTATCTCCTTCCTACTTTTATTGTTTCCATTTCTTTCCAACTTCTCCTTTGGTCTCCACTCTCTCAGAACAGACGAGCAAGCTACAGGACATAGTAGTAATAACTCTACAAAAAGAAGGAAAATGAGAGAGGAAGGGAAAAATGAAAACTTAAAAATAAAATGTGAGGAGCTCTATCCAGCAGAATAGATATACCAAAGAACCAGCAGACTCATTCTCAGGAGCACTACAAAGCACATAACCGTGATTCCTTCATTCCAGTCATGCTCTATATTACAATAAACATAACTAAGCTGCAGATGCCCTCTGGACATTTACCTCAGACACAGAGGACATTTTCAGTAGGGGACTTTTCAGGCAGTAGCAGATGGAAGTACAGAGGTGAGATGATAGGACCCTTTCCACAACAGACTCCTAAAGGGTATCCTGCCTGCCACTGCAGCCACCTCTCCCATTTAACTCTCTCATGGCCCCTGGCCTCCAAGTTTGTTTATCAGGAAATGACTGCTACCTCAAGTATGAGATGTCTTCAACTTATCACTTAAACAGGTGTTACTGGGGGCGAAGGGTTGTGGGTAGTGTGGCCTTTTTTCAGAAACAAGAGTATCAGAGAAGTCTGGCAGGATACCCTGATCAAATGGGGCCATGTACTGTAACCTTATTCTCCATTTCTTTTTCAACAGTTAACCTTTATAAAAGGACTTGTTTGCTAAATAGACTTAATGTATCAGCTGCTCTGTCCCAGTTCAGAGACAGGTGCGATTACTGCTTTTCTCAGCCAAGCCATGAGAACCTGTGAACAACCACTTCTCTGGCAATAGTAAAGGCTGTGGTCTTTATCAGGGACACAGACTGCACTCCTGCACCAGGTGACAGAATTACTGTGGTTTAAGAAGTTACCACCTCCAACCAGGATGTAATGATTGACCAAAAGGTCACTATATAGAACAGCTTAATACTCATTGCTCTCCCCACTAAGCCTAAAGTCACAGAGATACTTGAAACTCGTATCTTTTACTTTGCCACTGAGGCTTGCTAAGAGCATGGCTGGCAGCCAGCCATTTTGGCCCAGATCCCCAGTGCAATTGCTTCCAACAGCATAACCATCCACACACACGGTTATTTCTGCCCTGAGCACAGAGCAGTGGGCATCAGCTATCCTGGGCATCAGCCAGCCCCCACCTGGTAAATACCCATGCAAGTAGGCTGGCTGCACTGTTACACACTCCCTTCAGTGTTTCCGTGACTGGGGTCTCTGATGTGCTTTTAGAGAAGTGGGCACAGGAAAGCAAGTTCAGAAGAAATATTTCTAACAGCTCCTTCAACAGAAGGCAATACACTGGTGGAAGTCACTCACTCTCACAGGAGCAACAGCCCAGTAATGCTTAAAGAACATCCAGTCAGTTTAGCATTGCATGGTACTACAAAATGTGTGTGGTACCTGCAACATACATAAAACTGCAATTTAACCTGGAAAAAAGAAAGAGCACCAACATGTGCGTGAGTAGCCTCCCACTGCAGTACAGCAACACCAAGTTGTGCATTACCTCATCAGTCCCTAGACCCATCAATGTCCAATGCCACACAAAGCACTGCTTCAAGAGTGGAACCAGAGAGGGGAATGCATTCTGGAACTATGGGCACAAGTGATAAGGAGTGTGGCTATCCTTGACCTGGTTCTGTTCCATGGCAAGGAAACACGAGCCTTTTATGCATTTTGCTTGACTAAACACAGCACTCTTTTGCCAAGCAGTCTTAGATGAGAATTCTGCAACTCTATGCTTAGCAGTTTACAAAGGGCAAAGAGGGGTTTTTTAATCCTTTTGCTAATAGCATATACAGGAAATAGGAAAACTGTAGGTGCATGAAAAATACCCCAATATTTTGGAAGCAAATCCTGACTCATTCTCGATGCCTGAAGCATCAAAGCAAATTTCTGAACATTTTAACATTTCAAATTAGAAAATATCTCAGGGTAGCTAGTATAAGCATGCACAAGTCAAACAAGCAAAGGGAACTATGTGAACAGAGGAGAGAATTGCTTTTGTTGGGGGTGGCATGGTTATTTGTTTTGACCAAAGTAAAAATTATCCCAGCAAATTTAAAAGCAATGCTGAGAAGTCATAACAAAGCAATGAAAGAGCAGACAGAGCCACAAATGATCACAGCACTCTCTGAACTGAATTTGCTGCTGTATTGTTTCTCAGACCAATGCACTGATACACCAGAGTGAAGGTTTCCTCCCTCAAAAAGCTTCACAAGTTGCCTTTGTAATCTTAGCGGTACCAATTGAGTTATCCAATAAACAGTGTGAAAAGATAATCTGATTTAATGACTCAAGAGTGGGCACAAGATTAAAGTTTTCTGTCCCACATTTTTTTACAGAGGGTTTCCTAGTCATGACTGTAAAAGTCACATGTGAGCTTTCTTAAATGTCAGTTTCAATCTTTGACACAAAAATAAATACTGATGTCATTTGCTACAAACGTAATAATGGATTATAAAGAAGTGATGAGTAGACGTGAGAAAAAGCTAATTATATGAGTTACATGGATAGTTATAGGCTGCAGGCTCAAAATACTTTGATTCTCTTTATTACTTTTGATATGCAAGATCTCTTTAGACCATTTGTAATTACCAGTGTAGCACAGCTTGAGTTGAACAGCAACATGTTGCTACTGGCAACAGCAGTGGTTTCACATGTTTATTTCACCAAAACATGTTTCACCTTGGAACTGTCCAGCTGGACTCGGATAAATGGGTCAGACTCCAGAGGTGTCGTGGAACTCCCAACTGCCTCTAGCAGTGCTGCACCAGCTCCTACTGACAGAGAGTCTACTCTGACCACTGCTGTATTTTCAAGTAACAATTGTAGAGATGACATTGCCCTTCCTGGAAAAGCATTCCCACACTGCACAGACAACCCACACAAAGGCACACACACATGTCTGACGTAGGACAAGCACCATACCTCATTCCTTCTGTCGATCTGTTCTGGTAGTTGCGGTACAGCTGGGGGACACCCAGCATGGCCTCAGTGAACACAGCAAGGAAGCCCAGCGTTTCCACAAAGAGGGAGGAGTCCAGCCACAGGTAAGTGATGTAACCAGTCACACCAGTGAAGGTGAGAACGCACTGCACGTAGTCTGTAAACTTGCTCCAATGCCAAAAATAGTTCAAGTCAAAATCTGCAACAGAACAGGAATACAAGAAGAATCAAATATGTTTTCCCCACCAACTCAAAGTTAATCAGGGTGGAAGTGAGAACTGGGAAGCATGAGGGAGCCACAGTCTTTGGTGGTAGGGGACAGTAGAAAATGAGGGGCAGGATTGAAAAAAACCAAAAACAAAGCAACCAAACACTCTCGCAACCACCACCACCCCCCTGCAAAAAGTCCCACAAAAACAACAAGAAAAATAAAGAATAACAGTCCTGATTTCAAAAACATTTTTTGGGCTGTGTTCAATAAAGAAACAATAAAACAAGGGTTTGCAAGCCAACAAAGTATTAACAAAGACAACTTTTTAAAAGAAAGGATTCCAAAAATACCTTCCTGTATCAAACATGAAGGACTCTGGATACTGCTTTAGTGGAGCTGGCATAGGAAATGTTTCACAAAAACCTTCCCAGTACTAATAACAAGCCCCAAGCACAGCATTGCAAGCATTCTTTCTCTTAGGTCAGTATCTCTATCTTCAAAGTGCCTCAATCCAAGTTGTTTAGAAGGTCACCTGAAGTGCACAGCTCTGTTCCCTGGTGCAGTACAGCTGCCTGTGGTGAAGGGCAAGATGCCACTGCACCTGCTACAGTTTTACTGAGACAGGTACAAAACTGTGGCAAGATTTTCCCTGGAAAAAAGCCTCGCACAGACATCACCGCTTTCACTCCAAGGACAAAACACACTTTGCTCTTGCCTTTGCCAGCACCAAGGAGTGCAGGATGAGCACCCATTTCTGCATCTGTCACAACAAAACGCTGAGCCACAAAACACAATACCCCTCTTGAGGGAAGGAGAGAAGGAACGAAGCAACCAGGGCATTTGCTTGGCATATTCACAGCGTATCGCTGGAAGATATGTAGCTGTCTTACTGATGAATAATAAAATACACAACCCCATAGCCACTGACTGTATAACAAAATAACAACTTCATTTTTAACAAAAATGCTACAGTAACTGTTCATTAGCAGGTGCTGTTCCTGCCTTCCTTTCTTAGAAGCACTTTAAGTAAAAACACCTACTTCAGACCAGCTGGACTCTGTTAACTACCAAGGTGATGAACTACTGTCCTAACAGGGTTATTACAACCAGCCCAAAGCTGTGCACAGCACATCACTGGAAGATTTCTGTTGCTGCCACTGCAGAAGTAGTAGAGAAAGCTACAGAAATAGTCCCACTGCTGACTCAAGCAAAGAATACGTCAACCTCCACTAACACTAACAGCAAATTCAGTGAGATGGGAATACAGGCACTTAGCTGCCTAAGGATACATACACACACTGAGTAATAGTTTCATTTTCTGCCTCTCCTCATACCTTCATATCAGTATCCATCTAGCCCTCGGACACCCTTTATTAACTATTCTCTTTATAGTACTTGGCAAATCCACACCTCAGGACACCTCCTGACTGCACCCAGCTGAATCATTTTATTTTGCCACCCAAAGCAGAAGGCACAACTGGCCAGGAGCCATACCCAATCTAGAGCATTGTCAGCCATCACCCAGAATTGATTTAAATGACCTGGGGCAAAAACACTGTCAATGTAAATGCTGACTTCCAGTATTTTAAGGTGGTGGCTCCTCAGCCTCAGAATTCAGGGACATAAGACTAAATAAAAGTTAGACCCAGTGCTGGCACAGCCCAAAGCACATGAGCCTTATGCATTTCTGGAGCTTTGTGAAGGCTTTCCTTTTTGGAGATGAAGGGCCCATGGTCCTTCACTCATTAAACCTTCCTACCAGCTATCAGATCTGCCCTGCATACACTGTGTTTTTCCTCCTGCGTTCTCCACGTGCCCAAGGATCCTTTTTAAAATATCCATCCCTGGACACCAAATCCTAATTTTCCCAGTTCATTTTCATAATAGAAATAAAAGGATTAAAACTACATGGAAGGAGCAGAAGTTCAGGAAGTTCATGAAACCAAAAATGTCAAAAATGTCATTTCTACAGCTACCATGAGGCAAGCTACAAAATCCATGGATCCATGCAAACACTTGAGCACAGATAAGAAAAACACTGTGTGAAACAGGACTTCAGCTGAAGCAGGAGAACTAATTACTAGCACAGAGAGTCTCTTTTGCTCAAAACTATCATGATGCTAGACAATCTCCATTTCACTGTAGTAGTTTATAAGTTCTAGTTTCTGTTATAAATTTTGCTTGATAATATATTCAAGAAAGAAGGGAAGAAGGGAAGAGAAAACAGAAGCGATAAAAGCAATCATAACCTTGGTAATAGTTTTGCACAAAAACATTTGACTTATTGTAAAAACCACCCAATATATAACTACTGATTGCTCTACTTAAGAGATGTATTCTCCAGATGCAGAAGTCTATTTTAGGACACTACACATCACCACACACTGCATTACCCAAAAAAAAAAAAAAAATTAGAGAATGACATACCTGACTTTCCATAAGGGTTGTACCTTCTCTAGCCCTTACTTGAACTGCTAAAATGTTTTGCCACATGATTGCTTCTTTTTAACCAAGATTAAAGTTTATTTTCTTTGACAAATAGTTTTAAAAAATTCATAGGGAAAAAAATCACATACCCATCTCTTCAAGGTCTGGAAATAAACTGTGACTCACTTTTACAAGTGGCTCCCTTCTCAAGGGGGTCCAAACACATTAGTTCTGTAATGGGAGTGGTATTTTTTTAAAGAAAAAAATGTTGATTCTGCTGAGTACAGTGGCAGGTGTATGAAAAAAAAAATCTTTTAAATGCTAAAAAAACCCCAAAAAATTAGTTTTAAAAAGAGAACAAAATTCATGTGTCTGCAAACCAGTCCTACCCCAAGAAGATAATCACAGGACACCAATCAGTGCCATAGACCATGTCATTTGAGAACTGAACAAAGTTATAAATACCACTGCAAACATTATTCATGTTTGAAGAAAAGTATGAATAATAAATATATTGGGACTTTTGCCCCTCCCATCATCTCTTTTCTTTAAAAGGACAAAATGAGAAATCCCACTGTACCACCATTTATTTCTAGCAAACATCTTAAAAACTGTCTAAGTTAAATGTGGGTGCGTATCTTTCTACTCCGTGAAATGGGAAGGCACTACCTGCACAGCTCACTCCATTCTGCCCAGAGAGAAATCCCTGACATGGGTTTGTAACCACATTCAGCTGATTCAGTTCAAGCAGTAACTCCCAGTCACTAACATCCTCTGTGGATCAGGTGAAAGGTACTGTACTTTATTACCCATGGCTGAGCTCTTTAAACCACTCAGTGAGTTGCATTTTAAGCATGTTAATCCATTGACAGATGAGAGATTTATGTTGGAAAATCCTATTAATGCTGGGGGAAGGAGCAGCTCGGTAGGTTTTTTGTGCACTGTCTGGAGAAAACTCTACACAGCTTGAAGGTGAAGAAGGATGAGGTTAAAAGACCTCCTCTGGGAGGCACTTTGCATGTCAGATATGAAAAATGTAAAGCAGGCAGAGACTGCATTGTAAATAACAATGGTTATTATCAGTTGGGCAAAAATGAAAGTAGTAAATCCAAGATTCTGACGTGGGATAGATGCCAAGTGACACAAAGAAGAGTCCACAGTATCGACTTTCACTTGAGGATGACACAGAGGTCCAAACAGTTACATTATTTTTAGTCAAGAAGCATTTTATACCAAGCCAGCTACCATGCTAGTTCCTTTTGGGAAAGTGAAGCAAAGACTTTGACATCCTAAAAATTTACTGTAGCTCTCAATTTCTCTTCCTAGTTGCATCTTATTCTGTGCCTTGACCTTTCTAATTCTGTACCTACATCCCTTGCACTACATTCACTGACACTTGTCCTAAGACATTTGACCCAGCTCCTCCTTTTTGGTTGGTTCCTTCCTAGTTTTGAGGTCAAAGAAAAGTTTGCAATTTCCACTACCTGTCTTTGCAAGGTGAGAGAGTTTGCATTTGAGCCCTTTGTATAGCTTGGACAAGGAAATTAACTCTTTTCTTCTTATGAAGGCTACTGGTTTTACTCTCTCTCCCACTCCTTATGAATGCCACTACATCATAGCCACTCACCCAAACTGCCTCCCATAATTAAACTCTTGACCTGCTGTATGAAAAACACTGCTCACTAACTCCTTCTAAGAGCATGCTGGACAGACATTCTCTACTCCTGAGTCCACTTCTAAACAGATGTCTGGGTAGTTAATCCTCCTACCCCTCGGTACAGAGCTAATTCTTATGTTTTGTGAGACTGTGGTGCTGTTCAACGGACATCCAATTTCCATCATCTGACTCTGGACCACAGTGCCTGCCCACCTGACCTGTTCCTGCCACACAATCAAAGGAGTCCAGCCCGAGCAGTCAGACGTCCAAAGCCTCCCTTAACAACACTGCAATCCAAAACCTGAGGGCTTAGATGCTGTGAAAGAGCCTGATAACAGTAATATATCCAACCTGGAACAGTTACAAAATGCAGTCATGGCTGGGAATTATTTCAGGTTATTATCCGTGGTCTGTTTACTGTAAAATGTACACACTGAAGATGCAGGAGCTGCAACCTGCAACTCTCTGTGCTGCCTGTGGGTCTCAGCCACTGAGCCACAGTACAACACTCTCCCGCTCATTTGCTCTTCTGCTCATCTCCAGAACTCATGGTCTCTGCTGTAAAAGGGATTCAGCTCTGAGCTGCAGGCAAATATGATGCTGCTCCTCATCCCAGCCCGTCAAGAAGGGCAACTCTTTGGACAGTTGGAATGTGCAGACTTGTATCCCCAGGCTGACAAGAGAAGCTAACTCAGACCTCTCACACTTCCAATGAGTGCTCTAAGCTAGACACAGGTCCTGCACTAAGCAGTGGCATCTTAAAAACAAATTGTGCCACATTCTCTGAAGAGGACTTATGAGGTACCTGCCATGGGAGGTTGGGCCCAGGCAGTGGATTCTGAAAGGAGACTTTTATACTTACAATTCTTCAACTGCAGCAAAACCTCAGACATTTGCCTCAGGCATTATCTGTCTCCCTGGCAATCCTGATTTCAGCTGTCTTATCCAAAAACAGCACAGGATTACAGAGAAGCACGCTGGCTAGCACTCCTCACCTTGCTCATTCTGAGCGGCTCCCAGTCAAAACCTGGGCTTCTCGGATGCTCTGTTCTGAAACTCCTGAGTACCCCACAGGGCACCCAGGAAATAACTGGGTGACAAGGGCAGCAAGGCTCTACATGGCTGTTACTGGGTGATCCAAAACATTTTCTCTCACTCTCAATCATCCACATATCCAGCTAGGCACTTTCCTCTTTCCTTCCAGAAAGAAGGAAGGAAGCGGCATTAGAGACAGACAGTGAGAACTGATACATTTATATTTTCTTTCCTCCTTTTTCGAGAAGTGATAGAAACCTGCAAATGCTGTCTGAAGCCAATGTTTCTCTTACACTTAGGGACTAAGAAGGGATTTGTGATCATTCGCTCATGGTACAAAGGAGAAGAAACAAGATCTTAGCACCAAAAACTTTTGGCTCTGATCCAAACCACTGCCTTTTTGGAAGGACATTGTCTATAAAGAGACAATTCTCTTTATCTACATTCCTTCAGGCCCATGACTTAGGAATTCTGCAAACTCTGAGTTACTTTTACAGATCTGCTCAGCCCTGTCACTGCAGTACTTCAGCATCTCTCAAACATTCCCTTCTATCTGGTCTTCACACTGACTTGTGCCCAAATATTGTCACTTTTTCTTCTCTAGCCCATCTAAGATGAGAGCAAAACATTGTGGAGGGTCTTGAACCTCTTCTGAAAATATCACCCCAGCCTATACCCAACAAATTACTGTCCTCCAATGAAATCTATTTTTGACATCCCTTGGCTCACGCAGTGCCTTCTCTTAGCCACATCTAATGTCAGTTCATTGAAGCCAGTCCTCTTAGTATTTAACTCTCCTTAAAAGCCCAGCATGAGTCCTTTAGTCAACAAAAAGTAACCAGCAGATTTTCACGTGAGAGGGAGGAAATGTCAAATCTTAATTGCAGAGAAAAAGGCTGAAAAAGCCTGACTCACACAAACCTTGAAGATTCATACTAATAACTTTTGTTTCTAAAAGCTCAATGGAGCTTTCAGTACTTGACAGGGGACAGAACATCTGAGATTAGAAAGTTCAAGTCTGATGAAACCTGCTCTACATCAACATTATCCCTATCTCCCCTCTGTCTTCTTCTCTAGTTTGAAGGCAAGTACTTGCCTTGGTTTTCTTTGCCTCATTTTATGTAGCGTCACAATCTTCTAAAATCTTCTATGCTGGGTCTCTTGTTTTGTCACATGAGATTTATGTTTTTTCCCTCCCATCAGGATTATTACCCACTTGTGGTTGTGTATTTTCCTTTGAATGGTTCGTCCTGTTTCCCCCTTCCAAAATGTATCCTATATTCCTAAGTTGTAACTCTGCCTATGATCCCTGCCCTATGAGACTTTCATTGGCTCAAGCCTTGTACCCGCGGGCCCTTTGAAACTGTGAAAAGTGAGTGCCCAGAAGCACGAGGTCTCTTTCTGCTTTGGATTTCTTCTCCTCTCCTTCCCCCTTCCCTGTCCCTTCCCCCATTCCCCCCCCTTGCCGGCGCTGGACCCGAAATAAACCCCTTCTAACTTCATCATCAAGAGGCGATACTGTGTTTCTCTTACTGCTTGCTGCTGCCTGCGAATGCATAGCCCAGAGACACTCTGGAAGCCCCGATAAGCTGCTGCACCCTCTTCTTTCAACGAACCTCAGAGGACTATGTTGCCACACAGCCCCCTGCCGCGGCTAACCGGGGGAATAGGCAGGGGGTCGCAGCAACACCCACTCCTCTTCCTTCTTCTCAAAAACCTACATATAAGTGGGCTGACATTTTTGCAGCACTATCCTGCCCAGAGGTTCTCACTCATATTCCACACTGTCCCTCAGCACACACCTACAACCATCAGCAACTGCTCTATCCTATCCTATCCTATCTAACCTTTGGGTTCTGCAGGGTCCACTCTACCTCCTCACCAAGGGGAATTAGCAATTGCACAGTTAAAGAAACACGAGTTACAACTACTTCAGAAAAATCTGACACAAATGCACTAGTACATATAAAAAAGTCAAACAATCCACCTCTATTTCTTAACACCCTGCCATTCTCATTAAAGTGCTACTTCCCTGATTTTACAACTTTGGTTTAAGGGAAACCTTTAAATACCACTTAGCACAGTGGTCCTCACCAGCGATAATTAGCAGTAACTTCTATCTTGACCATTCTGTGACCCTTAAAGAGCTGCAATTTAAAAGTTACAATTTATTCTGAAAGTTTTACCCCTGTTGCTAACAACACACAGGACAATAGGAATGAAAAGCTAAATCAAAATATTCATACCATGGGCACCTTCTGTGCAGGTGATAGCCTTTGCTGTGCTATCTGCAGCCTGATTTGCTTTGTGCACAGCTTCAGTTTATGGGAATCTCACAGTGAAGGAAAAAAAAAATTCAGAGAAAAATGCAGTTATATAAACCCACAAAATTAGGTTGACCTTTACCTCATCTTTGAGAATTTCCACTGTCTTACAAAAGGATGCAGAATTGTTTACATCAGTTGTGCTGCACTGGTACCAGTTCTGTCAACATTTTAATTTGTGTATTTATACCTAAATATGCCAGCACATACATACATGTCCCTTCCTCACAGTACTGCTGATGTTATAAGCATTAAAAAGAAAGCAAAATTATAAAACCAAGCAGGGGAGAACAAAGATTTTTTTTGTTCTAATGCAGAGGACGTTTTTAGCAAGTATGGTATCTGTGAACAATTTGTGAACAAGGTTCCAACTGTTAGGCTCAGAAACTACTGGTGAATGCCAGCTGAGCTGGGAAATCCACATGGAGCAGTACCGCTCCGCCTAGCCATCTCTGCACATCACTGCAGAATGAGTGTAACCAACCCGGGGGCAGCCAGAAGCAAACTCCTACCCCAGTCCCTCCCACACAAAGGGTGCAGAAGAGTACTCTGGACTAGTTTCTTCCAAAGCAAGGACATTTCTTGGGAGTTCTCCAGATGGAAGATGCTTTTGAGGCAATCTTGCAGCAGGTACACATGCAACCCTCCCTAGCAACGTACCTTGTGCAACATATGCTAACCAAACTGTTTGCTTCCCAAGTCCAGCTGAGAGAAAACACCAGGTTTCTACTGCTGGTGCACTAGTAGGCCAGTCAGAGTAGGAGAAGAAAAAAAGACAACCACCCCCACACACATGCCAATATTGCTACTAGGGCAAGGCACTTAACTTAAGGCTAGATATATCTAAATTAAGGTACTTACAGCACTGTATTGCCCCTGTAAAGACTGGCTTCACCAGTAGCATCATTACTGAAACTCCCCTACTGTGTTACTGCTACTCTTGCCTGTTCAGTATAAAAGTTTCTCTCCTTTCTATGCTAATGTATTGACTGTTCTTCTTAGTCACTGTGTCCGTGAGATTGTGTCAACAGCAGGCAAAAGCAGCAATTAGCTGACTTATGACCAATGAAGGGAAATAGCGTAATAACTAGGCAGATCATGGGGCTTGGAAAGCCACTGGAATAAGACAGCTGTGGCCCAAAGGATTTAGTGCTACGGAAATAAGGTCTGTATTTGAAAGATGGAGTGAAAGCAACGTGAACAGCTTTACAAGCCAGGTGACTCAGAGTGAGCATGGACTTCAGGAGGAAATCCTCTAAAGTTGCAACAGTGGCAGTGAAATGGGAAGCCCAGGGGATGCCGCAGCAGAGTTTGGATGACTCTGGGCAGCCTTTGCTTTCACTACAAATACTCCTGATTCTGCTCACCTCCTATACCAGGAGAATCAAAAAGCCCAGAGCAAGTCAAACAAAAGAAGTGCCCCAGCCCTTCACCCGCAAGCAGAGCTGTGAAGTCAGGCCTTTGCTCCCAACTGTACCAATGATGGAGGCGGCAGATAAGAGATAAGCTCACTCTTCTTTTGGCCAGATACGCCTTCCTATGCTAACTATAGACAGAGACTTCTTTTTCTGACAGCAAGATAAGCAGGGATGATGAGAATGTCGCAGCAAGTAGAACATGAAGTACCAAGTTTCTATTTTTACAATAATTTTAACAATATTTTACACTATCATCAGCATAGTTTATCGAAGATATCACCCACAGCCCTACCAGGCAGTACACAAAGGCCTCCAAAAAAGACTAAAATGGAGTAAGTTAAGCATTGCAAAGCATGCAGCCTTGACTCTAAAATTCTTGTAGTTGGGAGTTGTAAACTCTCTGTGAAAACAGTTTAATTTATTTTGAACAGTACCGAAACTTTTTCTTTGCAGCTTACATCTCAAAAGATATCAAGACTATTATGGTATTAGAAACAATATGCCTTTTCTCATCTAAAGATTGTAATTAAAGAGATGAATAAAAGTTCTTCTAAACATTACAAAACCAAGCTGTGCATTAGACCAGATGCAGTCTGACTCAGATTCCACCAGGCCAGAGATCACAATGCCAGGTTGCATGTATCATACAGCAAGTTACTCCCAGAAACTCTGGAAGTAACTGCCAGGTAATACTTTACCACCTTTTGAACTGCAGATCTCTGAGAAAAATGCTGATAAGTGATCCCTCTCTTTTTCAGCCTTGTCTGAGCTTGACTTGCCTGAGACCCTATCTCCTCTGTTGTGAAGACACCACAAAAAGAAGGCGTTTGTGAAATTTTTTTTGGACACCAAAGTCAGACATGCATAAATGCATGTGTAAGTATGTGTACAACACAAAGCTAAACACTCTTCATAAAAATCTAAACTCATCTCCTCATTTAGGATTTTTGGGGGCAAGTTTAATCCTTGTTTCCTAGGTAACCCACCACCAATCAAGACAAGTTCTGGCCCCCAAAGTGGCCCTACTAATTCAGCACGAAAATAGAAGAATGCCTCGTGCAGCTGCCTCCTTTGCTAAAACAATGCGATATGGCCTGCTAAACACCTCTTAGCAATTACCTCAGTTAACCTCAGAATAACCCATTTTAGTGTCAATAGCTGAATGCTTCAAAGTGATCATAAGCATGTAGGAAATTGTAGGAAGCTTTCACCTCTTCTTGCCTCCCTCCTCTGCCCAGTCCCAGCTACACACACACGAAAATTTCAGACATGTTTTCTTTAATTATCTGAACTGCATTGAAAAATGCTAGTATCTCAAAATGATGGCACAGTCTACTCCATGTCATAGAGCTTCCTTTCAAATATCTATTCTAGTTAATAATAATAGGGTAGGCTGGTGAACAAGAATCCTGTTTTCAAAAAAAAATCGTATTTCTGGATTTTTGTTCTATGCTGGAATAAAAAGGAAGACTTTGGGAAATCTGAGGGAGGATGAAGAGAGAGGCAAACATACAGATGGGATTGGGAAATCAGTTCAAACTTTTCATGTCTCTGATTTGAATTAAGGACCTCCCATGTGGAGTTTTTCCATGTCCTACAGCACCAGGTCACGAAGCTATTACCCACTCAGATCTCAAAGCATCTCCTACATTCTGACCAATTTTGACCGAATTCATTAAAATAATTTATGTATCTGTGTTTGTGAAGATGTGACCGGTGACAACCTTTATCACCAACAATCAATTCACAAATTTCTGGCCAGCAGTAGCAAAAAAATCTCAATTTATAACTTCTCATTTGCTACCATAAACATCATTTAACTATACTGAAACTTAAAAGTGTAAAGGTGAACATGGAAATTCACCTGCTATTAAAAAAAAAAAATATATATATATATATATCTGTAGATCAAGTTGGCAATAACTCCAATCTCCATGCAACTTTCTAGGGAAAAGGGAATAAAATGACTTCAGGTAGCAGAAGGTTTTCCAGAACCTCCATGCCTTCAGTGTCCCCTCACAACCATTAAACCAAAACTCATTCTATTTACAGCAAGTCTGCACAGAT